>ML427548.1:0-22210 GCA_005239525.1 Nicotiana knightiana
TGTACATAATTAATAGCACTTAATTACTTAAGAAAACTCCAAAGCCGCGCAAACGCGTACTTTGATTTTATTTTTGAAAAAAAAAAAATCAGCACTTAAAGCAAGCTACAATGTTCATAAGTTGTTTTCCTAAAATTTGAGATTAACATGGAGTTTTTGGGACATGAATTAATCCAAAGCATGGCTACTGTCAGTGCTTCTGAAGCTAAGGCTAAGTCGAAAGTTTCTCTTATATCTGTTCAAGCACTAAACAAANCCCAGCCACAGATGAAGCAGGACCAGCAACAACAGTCCTTAACTCAACTTTAGAACAACACTGTTCGAGCAAGAATTTCTCCAGCGGCAGCCTTTTCTTTCTGCTTTTTCTCCTCTTTTTCTTCTTTTCTTTTTCTTTCCCGTTTTTTCCTTTTTCTTTCTCTTTCAGAAATTTTTCGTTTCTTTTCCCTCCTTTTTCCGTTTCTTTTCTTTCTCGTTTCTTTCTGCCTTTTTCTTTTCTTTCTTTTTCCTTCTCTTTTTTTTTCTTTTAGAATGTCCTCCTCTTCAATCTTTGCTCTTAGTAATTATATAGAAATCATACCTCTAACTAAATGTTCATGGAGATGAAGAGTGGGGATGTGGGAAAGATCATGGGTAGAAGACATGAGGAGTGGAGAGAAATGGGGTGTGTGTTGTGAGTATAATGGGGAAGTGGGGAAGGTGGATTTTTTTATTTTTTTATTTTTTTTAATTTTATATTATATATAAATATATTTAATTCTTTTTTTTTTCGTTTATTTATTTATTTAATTTTTCTTAAACCTTTTTTTTAAAATTAAATTAAAGAAGATAAAATACACATGTATATATTCATATATATATATATATATATCAAACAACTTATTCTTAAACTTAAAAGGGTTATATAAATAAGAAACTCACTATTTATACAAAGGTTTAAATTATATTAATCAACAAAAAACACTACTATAACTTACATTTAAATTAGAAGAAACCAAGTTGATATTTTTTTTTATTTATTTAAACATAGGAGCAAATCTTATATTCTAAGAATGTGAATATTTTTGTTGTTTTTGATTTTCTTAAATAAAACCTATTAAGAGTAAGATAAAAAATTAAAATATTAAGATTAGACCTAGAATTAATATTTACATCAAAATAGTGTAGAATTTGGATGTGGTCAAAAATTAGTTGTTCACACCAGGCATAGATGAATTCTGAACCGATGGTGCCCAAGATGAACTCTGAGCTGGCAGGGCACTGAAAGATGGTTGCACTTGACGCGAACTATGAGGATCGTGACTAGCTGATCCACCACGATAACCTGAGCGACTTGGCTGAGCCTGCCTGAATGGATGGCCTTCGCCGGGCTGAGGTTGCCCCCCTGAAGGAACCCCACCAAAACTCCCAGATCTTCGAGACTTCTTGGCCTCCCTCTCAATCCTCTCTTTGCGGTGAACCGACTAAATCTCTCTGGCAATGTCAACCACCTCCTCAAAAGAGGCGCCATATACCCTCTCACTAGTCAGAAAAACCCGAAGCTGATAAGTGAGGCCATCAACGAACCTCCTGATTCTCTCCCTATCCGTGGGAACTAGCCAAATAGAATGACGGGCCAACTTGGAGAACCTCATCTCATACTGTATCACGGTCATGTCCTCCTGGCGCAACTATTCGAACTCCCCACAAAGCTCCTCCCTGCGGGACTGCGGTATATACTTCTCTAGGAATAGAATGAAGAACTGACGCCAGGTAAGGGGCGCTGCATCAGCAGGTGTACGCCTCTCATAGGCCTCCCACCAAGCAAGTGCAGCTCCTGAAAACTGAATGTAGTAAATGGGACCCCACTAGCCTCCAGTATCCCTTATGTGCGAAGGATCCTCTGGCACTTGTCCAAAAAGCCCTGGGCGTCCTCGCCCTCAGTACCACTAAAAATTGGAGGCTAGAGTTTGCTGAACCTCTCCAACCTACGCTGGTCATCATCAGCTAAAGCTGGGACCACATAATCCCGGGCTGGGCAAACCGGCTGAACTGGGACTATCCCAGGTGTCTGAAGCCCATGGTCAGCTTGCTTAAGTTTCCGGGCAGCTGGAGTCTGAGTGCCTCCCCCGACCTGAGAAGTAGCAGCAGTAGACACGGCGACGGCCTGTGCCAAGCTGGTGCACACCGTCAAAATATGGGCTAGGGTCTCCTGAAGACCCGAAATCACAATGGGCACTGCTGGTGCCTGAGCCTCTCCCGCTGGGACCTCAACTGCGGGGACATGATCATGAGCAGTGGGAAGGTCCACAAGTACTGTCCCTACTGCTAAGCGGGCTGCACCCCTCCCTCTGCCACGACTTCGTCCATGGCCTCGACCTCCAACTGGTGCATGATCACCACTATCATTAGCACGAGTCCTCACCATCTATGAGAGAATGAAAACAACCGAAGTTTAGTTCTAGAGTTCAATAGAGTCGCACGACAGAATTCAAAGAATGTGAGATTTTTCCTAAAGGTTCTGCAGCCTCTCGAAGATAAGTACAGACGTCTCCGTACCGATCCGCAAGACTCTACTAAACCTGCTCATGACCGGTGAGACCTATTTAACCTAGCGCTCTGATACCATCTTGTCACGACACATCTCCGGACTCGTGATGGCGCATGTCCTAGAACCATGCAAGCCACCCATTTTATCTAACTAAATACAATTTCCAATAAAATATCCTTCGTAACGAGTCTGTGGATAACAATAATAATAAATCAAAACTTGGAAACCAGATTATGAAATTCAAAAGACCAAATCCTACTAACCCCGGATCCAGTGTCACACAATCATGAGTTGCTAGTACTTAATACAACTAAAACGAAAGGACCAACATATTCTGAAAATAAATACGACGGTGGAAAAGGAAGAGAAGACGAGATCACAGTCGCCAACTGCTACCTCGTCAACTCTGATGAAACTGCTACTACTCACTGACCAGAGCCAAATCCCGCTGTACCCGGATCTGCACACAAGTTGCAGGGGGCAACGTGAGTACACCAACTCAGTAGTAACGAAACCAAACTACAGGCTGAGAGGTAGTGACAGACTAAACCTTCGATAATTCAAACAACAATATATAAATTGGACATGACAGTAATATATCAGGAATTAAACACGATGCATCAATATATGTCTGTAACGCTACATACTAGCATGAATTCATATAGAATCAAGAATGATGTGTACTCATTAATCAAGCTCTCATAAGGTGGTCCACTCAGTACTAGAATACGACATTCAGACCCAGGGAAGTCCATCTCACTCACAATGCTCTAACATATGAAAATCAGCCCAAACAAATGATAATAGAATAAACTAGCAACTTACGAGACTGAGGCATGAAACATATACTATAACAGAACTGAGTACATGAAATCAATAATCGCAGATAGAGATAACAATAATCAACCATTCCGGTCTAAACAAATCGGCGTGAAGCCTTAACATTTATACTTAGCACAATTTCTATTTCGTTCAAGGTAATTACCACCTTCACAGTAGAATATCAATCTGAGATAACCAGTAGACAGTGCCATGGGATGAGTCAAGCTACAATTATTCGGTAAAGGCCCGCATGCCCGTCACTTGGCAAGTGCGTCACCTTAATTAACAGCAAATATCAAATAGTTTGGCGTTTCAAACCCTCAGTTCCAAGTTTGGAAGCATTACTTACCTCAAAACCAGCTAATACACTACTCCATAGTGCCCTTGCCTTTAAATTCGGCCTCCGAGTACTCCAAATATAGCAACAATCAGATGTATATCATTATAAAATGCTAGGGAACTAATCCCAATCGAAATGTATCAAAATACTCAAAAATCCTGAAATTTGTCAAAACCCGACCCTCGGGCCCACGTCCCGAAATTCAGAAATTTTTATACCAAACTGTTCTTCGTCATTTCACGAGTCCGTACATATAAAGAACATCAAAATCGGAGTTCGTTTGACTCCTCAAATCGACCCTTAAAGGTCTCATAATCTCAAGCCCAAAAATCCAATTTTTCTACTGATTTTCCATGAATTTACACTGGTTTTATGTTCTATAATCATCCATAATCGAGTTTTAATAATCAAAACACTTACCTCTATGAATAACAAGGATTTTGCTCTTCAAAATTCGTCCCCAACGCTCTTTTCCGTACAACAATGGTGTAAAATAAGGTTTAAGTCGCGGAAGGGTTTATTTAAATATGCCCAGTGACTTCTTCACCGCGATCGCGGCAAAAGCCCCGCGATGGCAATTCACAGCAAGTCAAACCCACGCGATCGCAGCCCATCACACGCGATCACGAAGCACACTGACCAGCCCTCACGCGCACCCCTCTATCCCTACGCGACCGCAACATGCCCCACGCGATCGCACTGCTCAACCTGCTCAACCTCTGCGATTGCAAAAACACCTATACGATCGCAGAGAGTAAAATTCTGCCCCTCACAAATTGCACTACGCGTTCGCTGTGAAGGAAAACCTGCTGCACAAAAACCAGAAAACCAGCAATTTACCTAAGTCCAAAAATGCCCGTTAACCAACCGAAATCAATCTCGAGCCCCTCGGGACCTCAACCAAAGTTACTAACACATTCCATAATATCATTCAAACTTAGTTACACTCTCAAAACACCAAAACTAACATCAAAACACAAAATTAAATCGGATTCAAGCCTATAAACTTTGAAATTTCTAAAATCCTCCAACGATGCCGAAACTATCCAAAACAACTCTGATTGACCTGAAATTTTGCAGACATATCCAAAATAACATTACAAACCTGTTCCAACTTCCGGAATTCCATTCCGACCCCGATAGCCTATTTTCCACTACCAATCGGAAATCGCCAAAAACTAACTTTCACCAATTCAAGCCTAATTCTACACCGGACATCACAAAAATATTCTGAACACAGTCCTAAGTCCCAAATCACCTAACGAAGCTATCTGAGCCGTAAAATACGCATTCCGGGTCGTTTATCAATAATTCAACCGTCAGTTGACTTTTCCCATTTTAAGGCTATTTTTTAAAGACTAAGTTACTGAATTCTCATTTAACCATTCCAATTTCAAGCCTACCAACTCTAACACATCAATAATAGTATAACCAACCTATGAAAAGTCGAGAATAGTAATTATAATGCAGGTTCTACGTAATGACGGACCAGGTCGTTACAATAATACTTTGTATTATCTTGATAGTTTAGTTAGAATGTAGGGTTTAGGATATGAATTGGACTTTTAGTTTATGTATTGGAATTTTAGTTTATGAATTGGAATTTTAGTGTATGAATTGAACTTTTAGTTTATAAATTGAAATGTTAGGATATGAATTGAACTTTTAGTATATGAATTGGACTTTTAGTTTATGTATTGTAATTTTAGTTTATGAATTGGAATTTTAGTTTATGAATTGAACTTTTAGTTTATGAATTGGAATTTTAGGATATGAATTGATCTTTTAGGATATGAATTTGACTTTTAGTTTATAAATTGAAATTCTAGGATATGAATTGAACTTTTAGGATATGAATTTGACTTTTAGTTTATGTATTGTAATTTTAGTTTATGAATTGGAATTTTATTTTGTGAATTGAACCTTTAGTTTATGAATTGGAATTTTAATGTATGAATTGATCTTTTAGTTTATCAATTGAACTTTTAGTTTATAAATTGAAATTTTAGGATATGAATTGATCTTTTAGGATATGAATTTGACTTTTAGTTTATAAATTGAAATACTAGGATATGAATTGAACTTTTAGGATATGAATTTGACTTTTAGTTTATGTATTGTAATTTTAGTTTATGAATTGGAATTTTATTTTGTGAATTGAACCTTTAGTTTATGAATTGGAATTTTAATGTATGAATTGATCTTTTAGTTTATGAATTGAAATTTTAGTTTATAAATTGAAATTTTAGGATATGAATTGAACTTTTAGGATATGAATTGGACTTTTAGTTTATGTATTGTAATTTTAGTTTATGAATTGAAATTTTAGGATATGAATTGGACTTTTAGTTTATGAATTGAACTTTTAGTTTATAAATTGAGCTTTTAGGATATGAATTGAAATTTTAGGATATGGAATTGAACCTTTAGGAGATGAATTGAACTTTTAGTTTATGAATTGAAGTTTTAGTTTATAAATTGAAATTTTAGGATATGAATTAAAATTTTAGGATATGGAATTAAACTGTCACGAACCAATTTTTTTTCCTCCGTTGGGTATCGTGATGGAACCTAGTCTTAAGGACTAGGTAAGCCTAATATTAAATAAACATAAATCATACTATCAAACTTTTAAATGCTTTTTGAAATCACTATCTATGCTTTGAACATATTCCCAAAATCCGGCGGGTACAAGTCATAAGCTTTAAGGAATTTACACTAAAATTTCTAATTACCATTGTTCGGAATAAATACAACAGTGTATGAACAAAATATAAAAAGGTGACTCCGAAACCGCGAACGTTGAAGCGGTTTTACCTTGAGTATCCACTATAGCAACCGCGGTGCTAAGAATCACTCGGTCGGCGATGCGAAAACCTGGAATCTGCACAAAAATGTGCAGAAGAGTAGTATGAGCACACCACAACGGTGCCCAGTAAGCATCAAGACTAACCTCGGTGAAGTAGTGATGAGGACTAGTCAAGACACTCACTGGTCTAATAAAACGAACAGGCATAAATATAGAAAATGACGGAATATGACATCTGCATAAAGATTACACAATATAATTAACTACATAACAATAGAATGCGGGAGGAAAAACAGCAATAAATCGACGAAATTTCATAATATTACACAGAAGGGTGGACAGGAACACAGCCAAAAACCGAAACCCACAATACAGTAAGAACAAGTAGTAACTCGGCACTGCGATAACCACCACCTCATACCTTAGCCAACAACTCCAACAATTTAATAAATTGTTCGAAGGTAATCCCTTCACCCACAAATTTATATTGAAGACTTTAAAGTGTAGTCCCCATTTATTTTTATAGAAGACTTATTTTGAAAGGGACTTTATCCGAATGCGTATATATGCTTTACAGAAGGAGAGTCTTAGAGTGTGATTTCTTCAAGATACGCGTTTTTAAAATATACTTTCCCAGTAAATTTATTTCGAACTTAACTTCCAATAGAAAAAGTGCACGGCATCAGCCTTCGTGCTTTTACTCTCAATAATATGGCACGACATCACCCTTCGTGCTTTTAGTTTCAATAATATGGCACGACATCACCCTTCGTTCTTTTAGTTTCAATAATATGGCACGACATCCTCGTGCTTTACACTCTTTCCTCATGCAAACAAATCAATATAAACAATGGCACGGCATCACCCTCCGTGCTTTACACTCTTTCCTCACACAAACAAATGAATATAAACAACACGGCGTCACCCTTCGTGATTTACACTCTTTCCTCACACAAACAAATGAAGATAAACAATGGCACGACATCACCCTTCGTGCTTTACACTCGTTCCTCACATGATAATGTAAATGAAATGGCACGACATGACCCTTCGTGCTTTACACTCTTTCTCACCCAAAAATGAAATGATAGCATTCCGACAAGGGAATCAACAGCATAACCAACAACAGAAACCATACTATCCCGGCAAGGGAGTCAACAATGAAAACAATATCATCAACAACATGAACAATAATAGAAACCATACTGTCCCGACAAGGGAGTCAACAATGAAAACAAGATCATCCTGGCAAGGGAAAACAACTATAACCAATCTTACTTAATTAACTAGCTTCACGGAATAAATCCCAACCTGAATCAATGCTCCGTAATAAGAAATGCCAAGAAAATACCATCAACATGTATAATCATCGTGTTAAGCCTAAGTAGTGCTTAATGAAATACCATATTTATCACAATATACGACCCAGGGGCATGCTTGACACCAACATATAAATACTCCAATACTAAACAATTACAAGGCGAGATAATACAAATTTTAGCTAAGTAGGCAGTTTATGAAGAAAGATATAGTATAATGGTAGAAGAGGTAAAATCTTCAGCTAAGTCAATTAAGATCAAATAAACAACAAGGGAATCTAAAAGCAAGTAATTCTAATTTAAGCACGAAAGGATGAAATTAGCAATCATGAACGCAGTCATAGTAATTACAACTTCATACACAAGAAGTATAAGGACCTAAGAATCCTAAAAACCCAACCTATTTGCAAATAAGTCCGAGTACGCACTCGTCACCTTGCGTACACGGGCTACAATTAACATAGAAGACTCAAATCCTAAGGGATAGTTTCCCCCACATAAGGTTAGGCTAGATACTTACCTCAAAGACGACAACCTGGTACTCTAAAATGAATTGCTCGAGCGAAAAGACCTCCGGACGGCTCAAAATCAACTAAAACAACTTCAAAATACACATAAAATGTATAAGGAACTATTTTAAATAATAAAGTTTCAATCTCTACAAAAATATAAAAATTGGCCAAAAAGTCGACCCCCGGGCCCGTATCTCGGAACCCATCAAATTTACAAAATTCAAATACCATCTCGTTATGAGTTCAACCATACAAAATTTATCGAATTTCGATATCATTTGATCCCTCAAATCACAAATTAAATGATGAAAATAAAGATAAAATCATGGAATAATTCTAGTAGAAGAACACTTACCCAATCGAATTGTGTGAAAAACCCCTCGAAATCGCCAAGAACCGAGCTCTAGATATCAAAATATGAATAAAATGGTCTAACCCTCAATTTTGAAAACTTATATTCCGTCCAGGCATTTGTGCATTGCGAACGCGGAGAAACGGATGCGTCCGCGAAGAAGGGAAGGTGAGTCTGCCCAGTTGACCATCGCGAACGCGGAAATGTGTTTACGAATGCGGAGAAGGGAAACAGGGACCTATGCGAACGCGTAGGCTAAGACGCGAATGCGATGAAGAGAGACCAGCAGCCCACCCCAGCTGTAATTTCCACTACATGAACGCGAAGGGGTGGGATGCGAACGCGAAGGACAAGAAGGGGAAAACTATGCGAACGGGGGAGCCGGATCGCGAATGCATAGGAGGATTATCCCCTCCTCCAAAATTACACTTCGCGAATGCGGAGGATGGGACGCGAATGCGAAGGAGAACATCAGAAGCAGAAAATAACAGTTCCAAAAATGGAACAACAATGACCCGCGGCCCATCCGGAACACACCCGAGGCCCCCCGTGACCCCGTCCAACCACACACAAAATTCATGAAACCTAACACGGACTCGCTCGCGGTCTCACATCACATAAAACGACGCCGAAATGATGAATCAAACCATAATTCAAGCTTATGAGCTTTCAAATCTTCAAATATTAAAACTCATGTCGAAACCTATAAATTCAACCCGGATTGACGTGAAATTTTGCAGACAAGTCACAAATAAGACAACGGACATACAGCCACTCCCAAAATTCCATTCCGAGCCCGATATCAAAATTTCACCTATCAGCCGAAATCGCCGACATTCTAACCTTCGCCAAATTACCTCAAATTACTCTACGGACCTCCAAAACCAATTCCATACGTGCACCTAAGTCCAAAATCATCATACGAAGCTGTTGGCATCACCCAAAACTCATTCCGAGACCGTTTACTCAAAAGTCAAATCTCCGGTCAACTTCCATAAAAAATTAAAATTTCTCTTCCAATTCGACTTCGGATCATCCGGTAACTGAATCCAACCACGCACGCAGGTCGATATACACAATGTGAAGCTGTTCAAGACCTTATGCCACCGAACAAAGCTTAAATTCTCAAAACGACCGGTCGGGTCGTTACATTCTCCCCCTCTTAAAAAACATTCATCCTCGAACGTGCCAGGATTCACCTCGAACTCATCCAATCATTGATTGCACACTTCCAACACGCACCCACGGGTGATCCCACGTCACCCCATACTACATAAGCCTGATGACGCCATCACAACTGCAATTTAGCCTTATTATCACCACCGATAAGCCTCATACCTCAATTTCTCACCTTCTACTCATTTCCAAAAGACCCGATTCTAAATCCATATCCGGCATTAGCCTCAAACAGATGCATTAACTCATGACCATACCCATAAGGTACGACCACACAATATAGCACATCACACATTGGCTCAAAATAACACTTTTGATCATAATAGTTGTCTGAAATCAACTCAGCATTGACAATTAGCCTCGCATCTGAAAGAACTTTGTTTCCAAGCCCCATAATACTGATAATGGTGCAATAAACACGAAAAACTCATTATTAGACACCCGAATCACCAAGTCACAACTAACACCACTGGGCACACATCCCGCAAGATAAACTAAAGAAGCACATAATGAAATGACTGAGTATGAAAATAGAAACATATAAAGGAACTATAAAAAAATCCCATAGGCACAACTCTCTATCAATACTGACTTACAAAAGCAATATAACAAGGAAGAAGCAAAGAATATGAACAAATCACAAGGATCCCATCCTGATAAAATTTCCACCGCGGTACTCAGCCCGATCAAAACATATCGAATCACAAATATCACGAGGACCTCGCCCTCATCTCTATATCACATGCTGAATATATATCATGCCAATTGAAATCTCCCGCTAACTCATCTCGGCTGACAGAATCATAACGCTCATTTAACTCACATCTCAATGGAGTATCAAATCACAGCTCGTAAACAAAATACTTAGGAAAAATCACATAAAGCTCACCATGATGAATAACACGCACTTCTAGTCTCACCCCTCTAATTGATGAATAAAAAATGATAGACACGGGTTACCACTTACAGAATCTCCCAACGGGAGCAAGCATGAAGAAAATAAAGTGCAAAACATGAAACTCACTTATCAATAAGGCAACAAATAAGGGAAACTCGTCTCGACCAGTAGAACTATAATGAAATAAAAATGGTGCCCCTATGTAACACATCAAAATATACCTGTATGATAATATCTTGGCACAACGGACTTCAGCCTACTATACGAAACACATCAATGGGCCGGGCCTCCCCCTCTTGGGCGCCCTCTACTCACCTGAATACCCCTGTTGTGACACAACTGCCTGGATCCTGGAATAACCTCTCACCCTATGACTGGTATCTCCATACTCAAAATAACCACTCTGCCGACGTGGCTGTGGAAAATGTGTAATGTGAGTAATCTGAGACCGATGGTACCTGAAACCCCATGCGAAGCTGGTAATGCAAACTGACCCAGCTGACCCACAAAGCCTCTACTGTGCCGTACCTTGCCTCCATAATAAGGACCAGTAGATTTCTCCGGTCTATGAAGCCTCCTTGCCTCCCTGAACTCTCTCTCCTGATCTTGTCTGTCCTCTCGCTCCTGATCCCACATGCTCTCTATCCGACGAGCGACGTTTACTACTTGCTGAATAAGGCATCCGACTCTAAGTCTCGAGTCCTGCTGAACCGAATATCATGCCTCAGTCCCCTAATGTACCTATGAACTCGCTTCCCAACTGAAACAACCAAGTGAGGTGCATATCTGGCCAACTCACCGAATCCGACATAGTGCTCCAACACTGACATAGTGCCCTGACGTAACTGTTCAAACTCTGTGCGCCATGCATATCGGAGGGACTGGGGTGCAAGCTCCCTCAAAACATCCCTAAAACCTGAATCCATGCAAGTGAAGCTGACTCGGCCAGGCTACCCGAACTCATATGCCCGCCACCACTGACAAGCCATTCCTCTAAGCTGAGACGTGACAAAAGCAACCCCGCTCGTCTCCAAATACCCGAAGTACAAAGAATGCAGTGACACTCCTTTAGAAAACCCTTAGCATCATTTGTCGCCAGTACACTGAAATATAGGAGGGTCGTAATTCCGGTACCTCCCAAGTCTAAGGTGTTCTTCCTCTGATGTTGTTGCCCTAACAACGGGCTGAACTGAAACCACATGTTGTGCTTCCATGACACCTGGAACCTGGCCAATCATGATCTTGCTGCTCTGGAGTGTAGATGGCGGGAGTCCGAACTCCTCCCCAGATTTGTGAAGTAGCTGGTACACCTGGAATCAATCCGATCCTCCAATTGGGAATACTGGCGGTTCCTTTACGACTGCTGTAGATTTCTTATATGTGGCACGTGCTCCTCGTCGGCATCTGTCTCTGACCCTTGTGACATTTGCTTCGGGGTAACATCATCAGGAGACACAGCTTGTGTCCTCACAATCGGCGAGTGAATGGAACGATAATTTCAAACTTCAAGATTAATGAACTCGCACGATAGGAATGAAGGAAGTGAAATTGTCCTAATAGTTCTGTAGCCTCTCGAAGATAAGTACAGACGTCTCTGTACCGATCCGCAAGACTCTACTAAACTCTCTTATGACTCGTAGCACCTATGAACCTAGAGCTCTGATACAAACTTATCACGATCGAATTTTTTTTCCTCCGTTGGGTATCGTGATAGCACCTAGTCTTAAGGACTAGGTAAGCCTAATATTATGTTACACCCCATATTTTCGTACATGTAAGTACGCCATAAGTAAAATTAATACAAGCTCGGGAATGAAATTATTTTGAGATTATAAGCATTATGCTATTTCAAACAAGTAATGAGTAAATTCATGAAGGAGAGAGGGTAAACAAATCGAAGAAAATGAATTTCGTCGAAGTTTGGCATTTTGGGATAAAATACGGCCCGAACGATAATACCCGGTATTTATAGACTAGTGTCATACAAGGTACCCATGACCATGATAGTGGGTACATAGAGTATATTAAAAGTGAGTAGTATTTTAAGAAATTTTAGGTATATGATTAATTATTGGGTAATGGAAGATTGCCTAGTTAATTTAAATTAGTGGGTAATTAATTAATAAGTTTTGGGATAAGACTTACCCCTCCCCAACATGGCAAGCATTCTTTATCTACCTAATGACTAATTAAATAAGGTGGAAAGGTGTCACACTTTGACCTAGAAAAGTGACACCAAACTTGGAATGTGGGGCCCACGCAAATATTAAAGATAATATTCATAATTAAACAATATTTTTCTAGTCTCTTAAGCACAATTTCAGCCAAGCTTTTCATTTCTTGTAACGTCCATTCCAAACTCTTAAGAAGAGTTTTTAGTAAGCTTTCCATTCCATAACATAAATTCTAAATCCCTTGAGAAAGAGTTTCAACAAAGATGATTGTTCAATAGCAATGTTATTGCTTTGAGCATTTCATACAGATTGTTTCCTATTTCGATCTCGCCGTTATGTGTTTTGTCGCAATTAAGGTGTGTTAGAGGTATGTCAAGAGAATAGACTAAGGTATGTTAAAGCTATCCCTTCTTTCTTTTGGCATGGTAAATTATACTGAAGAAACGAGCAAATAAACAGTTTCTATAAATTACTCTATTCATAGAAATAGTAGGGGTATCTATATTCTTGATTCCCCATGAGAATTATTATTATCTTCTGTTCATGGGTCTTGAAAATACATATGTTGGTAAAGTTTAATTCATGATATTAATTAGAGGTATAATGGCCTTATGACGTACCGAGAGATTTTATTGACATATTTCATATGTATTTCATGCATTTACATATGCACATTGACCCATGACCAGATGGTGTTATATACGCGTATATATGTAAATATATGTATATGGGATATGGAAAAAGGTTACGGCGTTATATACGCACCACCACATGACCAGTTGGTATATGGTGATTATGTTGCCCACAGTGGCTGAAATATGGTTCAAATGGCGTTATATACGCGTATATAACGCCATAACCTTTCCCATATCCCATATACATATATATATATATATGTATATGGGATATGGGAAAGGTTATGGCGTTATATACGCACCACCATCTGATCAGCTGGTATACGATGATGATTTTGCCCACAGTGGCCGATATGAGATGATTGGATGCCCTCAGAGGCTGATGATGTTATGAAACATGTACCTATGCACGTCATGACATTCATATGCATATGCATGACGCTAAAAGTAATTTATGATTTACAAAGCTATTCAGGCTTACAGGTTAAGTCATGTGCTCTATGTTTCTTCCATGTCACTTATGTACTTATTTATGTGACTTACATACTCGGTACATTATTCGTACTAACGTCCCTTTTGCCTGGGGACGCTGCGTTTCATGCCCGTAGGTCTCGATAGACAGGTCGAGAGCCCTCCAAGTAGGCTATCAGCTCAGCGGAAGATGTTGGTGCGCTCTATTTTCTTCGTAGTCGCTTGTTTGGTTAGTACGATTTAGACGGGTATTGTTTGGTATGGCGGGACTCTATCCCAACCTTTATGAAATTTATGTACTCTTAGAGGCTTGTAGACATATGTCGTATAAGTGGAATATTTTCCGGCGTTATCGGCCTATGTTTTGAGTTTATAAATGATTATGTTGGCCTATTAGGACCGTATGTCACGTGTATATGATGATGTAATAAGAATGATACGTTACGTTGGTACTCGGTCGAGTAAGGTACCGGGTGCCCGTCGCGGCCCATCGGTTTGGGTCGTGACAAAAGTGGTATCAGAGCAGTTCTGTCCTAGGGAGTCTACAAGCCGTGTCTAGTAGAGTCTTGTTTATGGGTGTGTCATGCACCACACTTATAAGCAGGAGGCTACATGGTATTTAGGACTGCTAGTCTTTCCTCTTACTCTAGATCGTGTGATAGAGCTCAGTTGTAAGAACTCAAATTCCTAAGCTCTATCTTATTCATAGTACGACGATGCCTTCATTCAGAAAGACGATCAATAAGAGATATAACTGTGGAAGTATTGAATTAGAGGTACTCGATTTTGCATCTTCCTTATGATGAGTAAATGAGAGGTCTTCAACAGATCATGCATGTACTAAAAGGTGTACGGTTCTTGATGAGGAGCTTTTAGGAAAGAATACTTATCCACTCTTACGGTAAAAATAATTAACAGAATCGAAAGTTAGACACGAGTTGCAGCAAGTAAACGAAGCAAGGTAAAGAAGGGTACGAGGTACACAATTAATAAAGACTATCCTTATTTACCATTTAGAAAGAGGGATATAAGCATTTTGAGTTACCTTCAACAACAACAGAGGTATGTATAATTGTCCATACTAATTTAAGTTACGCTCTATGGGGGCTAACAAATATGGTTTAAGAGAAGGACATAATATCACGATCCGGCTGGGGTTAGAGTGAGCCAAAATGATGGATGAATTGTTTGCGTTAGTTGATATTTCCGAAGGATATTGCAAATGTGCTAATAGATCTCCTTGTGAGCCACCCAGATGGTGGACACTAAAATGGTACAGCTAGATATGGGTAATATAAAGATAGGAATTGGAAACCTTGAAGGGATGAATGTTTCCTTAGTATGGCTCCCGTCCCTAGTAAAGGGAGAATGTTAGGCAACCTGAAGAGCCAGTAGGTGGAACAAGAGGAGCTAAAAGCAAAAGAATATCTTGTTCAAGTTTTTGGAATAAAGTAATAGATATAAATGTTAGCAGGAAGTAAGAAGAGAGTTAATGATGCATTATGAGTAAGATGTAATACATGGATGACAACGGTAGATAAAAAAGATGGCAGTATTACAGAATCTATAGTCAAGTAAAGGAAAAGACAAGAGGTGATAGACCCTGAGACAACAAAAGAGTATAGGCCATAAAGTCATATCCTCATTTCAAGAAATAAGTTTGTGACTCTAACGTGATTAACAGAAGGAAAAGTTAGACCCCAGAGTAATAGAAATCAGTATGGACTGGTGAACAAGATAACTAAACATGAATTAGGAATAGAGTGATTTGATAATAGTCAACATCATGAAAATTTCAAACTGCATTCCGGCAATAATAGAATGGACAATAGAAGAATATCAATGATGAATTGAGAGAATGGTCATTCAGGGAGACGCTTCCCTAAAGCAAGCAATATGAGAAAAGTTAAGCTTAAGGAACTGTATGTGCTAGTTACACTAAGTGTCACCATCACGAGTGAGGAATTTTGTTATCCTTAGTACAGAAGGATTACCGCAAGGTGTGTAAGGGTCATCGATGATGTGAAAGGATGCCAAAGATGGAGAGGTAAAATATCCATAGGTAGGTTGTCATAGCTCCAACTCTTAGTACTCCCCTAAAGGGGGGAATATGGAGTGATAATGGCATTAAGTCAGAGTTAAGCGGTTCAAGTAATTGTGGAATGGTAAAAGAAGAATGCGATAAAATGAGAAAGGGATGAGATTGCAGTTATTCAAGTCCTAAAAATATGCTATGATTCCAGAATATTATGAAAACACGACGTCAAGGAAAGGAAGTAAGGGTTCCAGCCCGGGATGTTATTGATAAATAAGGAGCCAGTGCGAAAGTTAAGTTAAGACAAAGGAAATAAGCCATGAAAGATTACGTGGAACATTGATATGAGAATGGGCCAACGAGTAGTTGGTAGTAGATTCAGGAAGAACCTAGTTATGGCTACACAGGAGATTACAGATAAGTCAGCAGATCGTGCAAGATAAACATGGTAAAACCCAATATTTTGAATTCAGCCTCGCAGTAATGTCATTGTAATACTTGAGAAATATTTAGATAGGAGTTGGGGTAGTTAAAGGTATCGTATGAATGTTAAGGAAATAAAAGAGAGTGCCACTGGGAAGACAGTCAAAATATCAGTTCAGAAGCAACCCTACAAGCACAAGGGCATGGAGGTAAGAATTACGGATATTTATAGGCAAGTAAGAACATCGAAAACTTCTTTTGGTATATAATATAACAAGCTCGCAACTTTACAAGAGTCAGAGGGTCCTCCCTAAGTACTATAATGAAAATCTAGTTGAGGAAATAAGGAAGAAGGCTTCAACCAAAGCACAATGACCTAAAGAGGAAACAGTTGTGTAACAACAGTCTCACTATAAAATTGTATGCACTCCAAAAGAAAGTGGCACCTACCATGGCTATTGATCAGGGAGTAAAACCAAAAGTAATATTCGAGACCATATGAGTTGCACAAGAACTTCGGCATGCGTGAGAACTCAGATAAGCTAAGTACGCACGCAACAAGGGGCCAAAAAACAAGAAGACCAGGAAAAGCAATTGCTTACGTTTGAAGAAAGCCGAAATGGAACGAATGGAATTATTCGATTTATGATCCGCCGTAGAAGACTCTGGTATAAGTTAAAAGAAGGAATTAGGTCCAGGTCATATACAAATGATTGAATCATTAGAAGATTGTATCATGGTTTTACATAGCAACCATAAAAGGCTAAAGTAATAATTAAATGCCATGAGCCACATATCGGAAAATAACTTAAGCTTACATAAAGGCTAATCAGAAGGAAGAGGAAACTAAAGAATTACATCAATGAAGTAAATCAGGAGTTTGATTATTGAACCGAGAAAATTATGGACATAGTGATTGGCAACATTGCAGGATCACTCTTAATATTAGAGGTACGAGAGAGACAATACAGTAGCCATATTTTATAACGGCTCTACGATAAAGCCAGTTAGAAGTATACCTGCCTCATAAGATGTCAGTATGAAGCTCTCACCGAATCATGTAAAGAGGTGCAAGTATTATAATAGAAGTTCAAGTTGTGGATGTGAATTACACCTATGTGGAAGAGAGGTCATGAAAGAGATAAAAGATATGATGTGAGATTTTAAGGTAAGTAAGGTAAAGGTGAACAACGTACAAAATACTCAGGTGCAGAAGATCGTGAATAATATATACTTCAGATAGAGGGCTAAAGGCACTGGGATTCAATATCCAGGAATGATAGCGACGTCGTAAGTGGCATATTTTCCAGCCTATGGTTTCTAGATATCAAGAATTCTGATTAAGAGAGTAAAGAAGAGTTAGAGACGATGTGATGTTTCACTTGATGATCCTGAATAAGACAAGGAAATCTATGGTGCAATAAAGTTGAAGGAAGGTTGCGAGTAGAATAAATAAACATGTATAGGTCGCAAGCTAAAGTATGGTAAAACGACAGGTTTTAGGAAGACATGAGTAAGGATAAGAAAGGGAGAGCGAGGAGGTGACAAGAAATGTATAAGTCCTCGGAATTAACCCTAGGAAAACAAAAGAGCTGATGATTTCTCTAAATTATAGAAAGCACAGTATAGCGTGAAAGAACTTAAAGGAGTCTAAGACTAGTAGAATTTAGAAAAGATGAAATACTACCCTAGTAGTAGAATAAGGGTGTAATTGTGATAGATAAAGGATAATATTTGGGCCTTCGATTGAGTAATGATTTCATGAATTGTACAGGGTTAAAATACCCACGTAAGGTAAACCACATTGAGATGCTATGAAAAATAGTTATGGAAGTATAGTATCATATCACCCCCAGGTGCCATGAAACGTGAGCCCTGGCAGCAGTTTTACATAAGAAGTTTCAAGTTATCAATGGTAGATTGTAGATCAACATTGAGGTAAATCAACAATAGACGGATAGAAGTTCAACAATATGAGATAAGATCGGGCTGATTCCGCTGAACAGTAATAAGGAAACATTAAGGGACTTATATTATGGTATAATATGTCCCACATAGATGCAGTAAAGTCATACAGATGGATAAAAGGGTATATGAAATAAGATATAGTAATAGTCGTGATTTCAACAAAGTAACGAGCAAAGAACTTCAGTGTACTTATAGATGCCCAGAGGGACATCTTATCAAGCTCTGTATATGTTCACAAAGTAAGGCCTAGATATTGGCTAAAAGCTGGAGGAAAGAGGAGAGAAGAGTCGCGTAGGTGCACATATAAAAAAAAAGTCGCACACGCTGCATGACAGAAGATAGCAAGAGTTACAAGATTGGAAGAATCCCGACCACAGACCGTGGTGCGAGAAAGAGGCCTAAAGGGGAGAGTGCCTTGGCCTTTGGATTTATTCAAAGAATAGTTTCCTAAATGGCAAAAAGAGTATTAAATATTCTCAAGAGCTATGGGGTATGAGAATGATAAGTGCATCAATCAACATTCGAGGACGAATGTTCCAAAGGGGGGAATGATGTTACACCCCATATTTTCGTACATGGAAGTACGCCATAAGTAAATTGACACAAGCTCGGGAATGAGATTATTTTGTGATTATAAGCATTATGCTATTTCAAACAAGTAATGAGTAAATACATGAAGGAGACAGGGTAAGCAAATAGAAGAAAATGAATTTCGTCGAAGTTTGGTATTTTGAGATAAAATACGTCCGAGCGATAATACCCGGTATTTATAGACTAGTGTCATAAAAGGTACCCCATGACCATGATAGCAGAGTACATAGAGTGTATTAAAAGTGAGTAGTATTTTAAGTAATTTTAGGTATATGATTAATTATTGGGTAATGGAAAATTGCCTAGTTAATTTAAATTAGTGGGTAATTAATTAATAAGTTTGGGATAAGACTTACCCCTCCCCAACGTGGCAAGCATTCTTTATCTACCTAATGACTAATTAAATAAGGTGGAAAGTTGTCACACTTTGACCTAGAAAAGTGACACCAAACATGGAATGTGGGGCCCACCCAAATATTAAAGATAATACTCATAATTAAACAATATTTTTCTAGTCTCTTAAGCACAATTTCAGCCAAGCTTTTCATTTCTTGTAACGTCAATTCCAATCTCTTAAGAAGAGTTTTCAGTAAGCTTTCCATTCCATAACATAAATTCTAAATCCCTTGAGAAAGAGTTTCAACAAATATGATTTTTCAATAGCAATGTTATTGCGTTGAGCATTTCATAAGGATTGTTTCCATTTCGATCTCGCCGTTATGTGTTTTGTCGCAATTAACATGTGTTAGAGGGATGTCAAGAGAATCGACTCAGGTATGTTAAGGATATCCCTTCTTTCTTTTGGCATGGTCAAAATTATACTGAAGAAACGAGCAAATACACAATTTCTATAAATTACTCTATTCATAGAAATAGTAGGGGTATCTATATTATTGATTTCCCATGAGAATTATTATTATCTTCTATTCATGGGTCTCGAAAATACGTATGTTGGTAAAGTTTACTTCATGATATTAATCAGAGGCATAATGGCCTTATGACGTACTGAGAGATTTTATAGACATATTTCATATGTATTTCATGCATTTACATATGCACATTGACCCATGACTAGATGGCGTTATATACGTGTATATATGTAAATATATGTATATGAGATATGGGAAAAGGTTACGGGGTTATATATGCACCACCACCTGATCAACTTTTATATGATGATGATGTTGCCCACAGTGGCTGAAATATGGTTCAAATGACGTTATATACGCATATATATATGTATGTATATTCAAACGGCGTTATAAACTTATATATATATGTGTGTATATATATGTATATGGGATATGGGAAATTTTATGGCGTTATATAGGCACCACCACCTGATCAGCCGGTATACGATGATGATTTTGCCCACAATGGCCGATATGATATGATGGGATGCCCTCAGAGGCTGATGATGTTATGAAACATGTACCTATGAACGACATCACATTCATATGCATATGCATGATGCTAAAAGTAATTTATGATTTACAAAGCTATTCAGGCTTACAGGTTGAGTCATGTGCTCTATATTTCTTCCATGTCTCTTATGTACTTATTTATGTGCCTTACATACTCGGTACATTATTCGTAATGACGTCCCTTTTGCCTGGGGACTCTGCGTTTCATGCCAGCAGGTCTCAATAGAGAGGTCGAGAGCCCTCCAAGCAGGTTATCAGCTCAGCGGAAGATGTTGGTGCGCTCCATTTGCATCGGAGTCGCTTGTTTGGTTAGTATGATTTATACGGGTATTGTTTGGTATGGCGGGACTCTATCCCGACCTTTATGACATTTATGTACTCTTAGAGGCTTGTAGACATATGTCGTATACGTGGAAGATTGTCCGGCCTTGTCGGCCTATGTTTTGAGTTTATAAATGATTATGTTGGCCTATTAGGCCCGTATGTCACGTGTATATGATGATGTAATAAGAATGATACGTTACGTTGGTACTCGGTCGAGTAAGGTACCGGGTGCCTGTCGTAGCCCATCGGTTTGGGTCGTGACATATTAAATAAACATAAATCATACTATCAAACTTTTAAAGGCTTTTTGAAATAACTATCTATGCTTTGAACATCTTCCCAAAATCCGGCGGGTACAAGTCATAAGCTTTAAGGAATTTACACTAAAACTTCTAATTACCACTGTTCGGAATAAATACAACAGTGTATGAACAAAATATAATAAGGTGACTCTAAAACCGCGAATGCTGAAGTGGTTTTACCTTGAGTCTCCGCGGTGCTAAGAATCACTCGGTCGGCAATGCGAAAACCTAGAATCTGCACAAAAATGTGCAGAAGAGTAGTATGAGCACACCACAGCGGTGCCCAGTAAGTATCAAGACTAACCTTGGTGAAGTAGTGACGAGGACTAGTCAAGACACCCACTGGTCTAATAAAACGAACATGCATAAATATAGAAAATGATGGAATATGACATCTGCATAAAGATTACACAATATAATTAACTACATAACTATGCAATGCGGGAGGAAAAATAGCAATAAATCGACGGAATGTCATAATATTACATAGAAGGATGGACGGGAACACAGCCAAAAACTGAAACCCACAATACAGTAAGAACAAGTAGTAACTCAGCACTGCGATAATATCCGCCTCAGACCTTAGCCAACAACTCCAACAATTTAATAAATTGTTCGAAGGTAATCACTTCACCACAAATTGATATTGAAAACTTTAAAGTGTAATCCCCTTTTTTTTTATAGAAGACTTCTTTTGAAAGGGACTTTCTTCGAAGGCGTATGTATGCTTTACAGAGGGAAAGTCTTAAAATGTGATTTCTTCAAGATACGCATTTTTAAAATATACTTTCCCAATAAATGTATTTTGAACTTAACTTCTAATAGAACAAGTGCACGGCATCACCCTTCGTGCTTCTACTCTCGTTCTTCCAATAGAAATCGATTGGTATCAAATAGATACGGTGCGTAAATTAAGCAAATTAAGCAAGTAAAAGACATGGACATTGCAACAACAATTGAGATAAAAGTTAAGTACAGGACAATAACAATAAGTCATACCAAATATGTAAGTAAAACAATAACAACTCTAAGTAAAGGCACAATATATACACGGGGAACATATATCACATCATAATGCATGTCCCTCGTCCTCACCTGCACGGAAACA
>ML427549.1:0-33504 GCA_005239525.1 Nicotiana knightiana
TACCTTGGTTTAACATTTAATTTCAAAGAATACCTTGTGTGCGTACCGCATCTTGGTGAATATAATTAATAAAAATACAATAATTAATTAAGCAGTAATAAATAAGCCATAATCAATAAAAATATAAGAATAGCTAAAAATTGATTTAAGCCTTACATTAGTCAATAAAGCGATCGTGCTAGAACCACGGGACTCGAGGGGTGCCTTACACCTTCCCTTCGGTCAACAGAATTCCTTACTCAATCTTCTGTTTTCATAGACCATGAATTAGGAGTCAAATCTTCCTTTTGATAAGGGATTCAATAAAAGGTGACTTGGAACACCAAAACTCAATTCCAAGTGGAGACTCTAAATAATAAATACTCCCTTTTTTCAAAACGTCACTTCAATTGGAAAAACTCTTCTAACTCAACCTTGTAATAGGGTTGCTACAAAAAAAAGAGGTGTGACACATAGTACTGCGGATCCTGGGCTCTGACGAAGAACTTGTTCATCTGTTCCTCGTCTAATGTCGGCCTGACTTTGGCTACTTCTGACCTTTAACGAGTGGAATACTCGCGAAGGTCTCAATGGGCTTCTTCTTTAAGTTCTGAATATAGAAGACATCCGGCGCATTCTCTGTGTTAAACCTGAATCTGTCCATGAAGTCAGACTCCATACTCACCCAGTTGGCCCACTTCTTAGGATCATGGTTGATGTACCAGGATAAAGCATCTCATATAATACTCCTCATGAAAAGCTTAATTCGGATCCTTTCATACTTTCCGACCCCTACAAGCTTGTCGCAATAAGTCCTCAGATGAACCCTGGGATCACCTGTTCCATCAAACATTTCGAACTTGGGAGGTTTGTAACTCTCTGGCAGTTCTACATCTGGCTGTATGCATAGGTTTTCATAGTTCAGACTTTCTATACCCTTGCCTCCTTCGACGCCTTGAACCCTACTTGTTAACTTCTTGAGCTCTTCAGCCAGGTTCTTAATGAGCAAGTCCTTCTCAGTGAATTCTGGTGCATATGATACGGGCTGAGTGGAGGGAGGTAGGGTTTCCACGTATATAGGGTTGTTTTGGTGACCGGGAGCTTGGGTATAATGGTGATTATTGGTGGAGTTCTGGGGTTCGGGAATGATTTGTGGGGTATTTTGTGGAGTATGGCAGGTGTTTTGCTGATATTGTGGAGGGATAGTTTGATTCTGTGGTGGGGTTGTGTAATGGTGAGGTGGGGGAGGATTTTGTAGGCGCTTTTTGGGTGTGTTTTGTGGTGGTGCGAGGTTCTGAGTGTTTGAATGGTTGACATCGAGATACTGAGTGTGAGGGATAGATTTGCTAAGCTCCGGACCTGCTCGAGCTCACCCTGGAGTTCTAGTATTTTCTGCTCAAGTCGTGATACCATATCATTTGGGGCATGAGTACCCCAGCCATCAGAAGCTTCTGCATGTTCAACATGTGTGTTGTTGTCCTTTATGGTGTCGTTCAAATCATCCATCTTTGCTTTCCCTTTGCCTTTTGGTGGACTTGGAGAAGGATAAGGTGGAGGGCATCTGGATCTAGTATGATAAGCTGATGATGCCAGTATGCATGAACCAACCTTTGGGAATCGGAATAATCAAAAGAAAGAAAGAAAAACAAAAAGGTAGCCATGTCAGTAAGAGTTCTGAAAAGAATATTTACAACACATATTATGGAATCTAAATTCGCATCCTATTTTGGGAGCCTCGTTATGCTCGAGGTAGGCCTAGTGACAAGTTGTTGGAAGAACTTATATGCCAATAAATGCCTCATTTCATTAATATAAAAAACAGAAGAATCCCAAAACGATACTAGGATAATAAAAGATAAGTCACTATTGGCACTTGGCCTTATTACATTTAGAAAAGCAAATAAATCGAATCTACTTGGTCCCAGAAGGACCTTCCCCAGGCTTGGTCTTTCTGACTCCATCAATCAGGTCCCCCAGTTCGCGCATGCCAACAACATGTACACTCTTTCTAGATGTCCTCCCTCGCCTCCTTCAGCATTCTGGCAGTCGGTGATTCTTTTCCTTATCTTTTTTCCCAGCTCCATCAAGCCCTACTCCAGATATTCTACCCTTTCATTGGAGGTGATACCACCTTGATTATCTCTTGTCTGTCTCGTGTATCTCCTGATGTTCGGCCTCGGAGTCATGAATCCTCTTGTGCAACTTGTTGTATTTTACTTTGGTTTCTGCATCTTCGTCTATGACATTGTTTCCCTGACCAATTCATGACTCAACTTTCCTGGCTAAGTTATCCTCCAACCATGCCGGGTAAAAGGGTGCATGTCCCACATGATACCTATCTGGCTCGATGGTGTCCTTCTCCACAATAATCTTTGAGTGCCACATATGTTGAGCTTGACACTTGTAAGGGATGTCGTCATCCTGAAAATCTGTACAGAAATGACTTATCTTTGTGACCCGCGGTATGATCTTCTTCCTGCCTGCCTGCCTCATAACCCTGATGGTAACATAATGGTATATTCCCCTTAACCCGATCAATACTAAGTGAGGAGCATCCCTTGACCTGATGATGAACTCATCAGTAGGGAACCATTCAAACATCCACTGAACCTGATCCTCAGTCAAATTGTCGAAGAACTCCACTCATTCCTTAGCACTCTCTGGTTGATCAAACATGTCCGGAATATAAGTCATCCGTTTAGGGTGATGGAAGGAAATATGGTCATTCCACGCCCTTCGTGGAAACTCCTGGCGATATTGACCCTTTTGGAGATGCTCCATTAACCACAACTGCAACAACAAATTGCAGCCCTCGAAATGTTTGGACCCTTTCTGGCAGTGATCCAAGGCTCGGTAGATATCAGCTATAATCATAGGGACTATGGTGTATGTCTGTCCCTCGATTCCTTCCATTAGAGTCTTGGTGACCATAGCCAGTCTAGTGTGAATTCTTTCCCTTTTCGTTGGGAACACTATCATACCCAAGAAGCAAATAATGAACACGAAAACTCTGCGGTGAATATGACCCAAGGAAGTGATGAAAAAATCATCATGGAAAATACGGTAGGACTTGCTATGACCTTGTCTCTCATACAAGTAGTCAAATGGTATATAAGATTTCTTTAAGCAATCCAAATCTGTGTTCTTTTTCAGACCCATCATATTTAGAAACACCCTAACAGTGCGATTTTCCGGTACCAATAGCCCAGGGCTGTCCTAAGGTAGCCCAGCAAATCCCCCTATTTCTTCTAGGAGCGGGGTCATTTCTATATCACCGAAGCGAAACAATGATCTTTCACGATCCCAGAACATGATTGCAGCTTCTATCAACATGTTATTTGGTTGGATGTCTAACAGAGAAGGCAAATTTCTCAGGACCTTCTTCACATGTTTTTTGTCACTTGAGGAAAGATCTTCCCACCAATCTAGTAGCAGTGGTGGTATACTACGGACCATGCCGAACCTGGGGACCTCGTGCCTCATTTTCTGCAAAACAAATAGGGTTAGACCCTTTTCCCCTCTAGATTCGACTATTTATATATCCATAATTAGCATATTGGCATTTAGTTCTCCAAATTTAATGCACAAAACGTGGTCGCGTCCGTTTGGATTATGGAAACCCCGGTGGACTTTTCGATAAGGTATGTCTTAAAGGGTTATTATGTGGATAACATATTAATCCGGCTAGGTTTGACCATGATGCATGTACAGTTATAACCAGAGTAAGGTTACTATGGGGGTCTAGACTGGTACCCTCAAGCGGACAACTTGAGGGGGGAAAGGCACGGAACCGTCGATTGCACCGCTGATCGACTAGTTTTACCGCAAATAAGCCTTTCCTAATTTAAAGGGTGATATATAAGAAGAGCACAACCACTCATCAAGCGCTGCTATAGGATTGATTACGCACGAGTGGAATATGATGTTGAGCATGATTTATGCAGCAGTAAATAGCATGTTGTCACGTATTTGCACGTTAAGAAAATAATAAATGTGGTATTTAATAATTGAAAGACGTTTAAGAAAGAAAAACAAAGAAATAAGTCAGTTTCTGCAGTAAAGGAAATCATAAATGCTCAAAACGGGCAATTAAATTCACATAATGGGAAAAGGGAAAGGGTGCGCATGTATTAACAAAAACGAAGCATGCTTAAGACTGATTTACAAAAAGCAAGTTTGTTATGGTAAAAGCCTAAAATCCCCAGCAGAGTCGCCATGTTGTCGTGCCCCCCCTCCTTTTTCCCGCTTTCGCGAAGTCCGAGTTTGACATGATTTGGGACAACTCATTTCTTTTTGGGAAAGGGGTATGAAAATTGAAGAGTCTCCACATAACTGATTTAAGGTGCATTAGGGAATCTAATGCAAGTAACTAATGAAACCGAGAGATTGGGTAAGGGATTGAAATTACCTCGAGGGGAAGGTGTTAGGCACCCCTCGAGGTTCACAACGGTGGGTCCCGACCAAACTCACTTTTGGTGAATTAGTCATTAATCAAGTAAAGCAGTTTAAGCACACATATGGATTACAAGAAAAAAGACATGGGAATAAATGTGTCCTAGGCTTATTAACCTATAGGATCACATTTGTGCAATACTCGGTAAACCTTCCTCAACTAGAGGAGTTACACGTAGCATTAGCGCACAGGGCATCATATCATTTACTACCCAATTACCCTCCCCTTGGTGGTTATATAAGCGATTATAATTAAACGTACTCTAGGCGTGCATTACTCGTCCCTTTCTTATGGCCCTAGAGGCGTTTAGGACCTCTAATTAAGGCAGTTCTAGACTCTCTTAAATTTCTTAAAAGGAGAAAATCTAAGCGACAATTCAAACAAGTAGGACTGTCAAGTAAAGGAACAATTAAGGGGGCTCACAATTACCTCCACAAACAAGCAGTCAATTGCACGTCTCAAACAACGGTATTTCAAATACTTTAAGATTCCTAAAGCAAGATATCTAGGTGAGCATAACAAAAAATATATATGCAGCATTGTGTTAAAGAGAGGCAATGGAGACCTAATCAGTTTGCCTACTGATTTTAGGATTTGCTGAATCTGAGCAGTTCGCAAATAGTTAAGCACAACATAGTTTTACAATTTGCAAGATTTCAATTATCCTACAAGCTTGCCTAGGCGTGGATCCGAGATATCCTATAAACATGATATCTAATTGTTAATCAGAATCTTAATACTAACAAGCGATTTTAAACAGGCAGTTTGAGTTCATTATGTCCTATAGGCATGTTGTCTATGTGCTGAACATTAAAGAACTGATTTAATACAATTATCTCTGTAAACATATTATCTAGGTGTTGGGACTGCTTTTAAATTTACCCTTATAGACATGGTTGCTACTGATTTTATGCGATATAGGCATAGTATTTATGTGAGTGCAATAAAAGTCCTAAAGCATGGTTTCTAATGCACATAAGAGAATGATCATGATTTTAGGCAGAGTTAATAACAATCTAGTGACAGGATTTCTAAGTAGACATGAGTATGCAGAACTTTAGAAAGCAGAAGTTTATGACAAATGTTATGATGCACCTATAAGCATGTTTTCTAATGCACAAAACAATCTTACAAGCATGGTTTCTAATGCATATATAATCACAACAATCCTATGAGCATGATTTCTACCCGATTTTCCCACAAAACATATATAAAAGTACCTCCCATTTTACTAATATCCCCAAAATCTGTTTACAAGAATTATTATTACAGACCATTCAATAAATGAATCACAGAATAGATAATAATATACTATAGGGAGCCTAGATAGGCCCAAAAGTAAACCTGAAGGACCAGGACTTCAACCAAATCCAAGGTACCAATATCTCATAGTGTCCAAGAGAGTATCCTGGTGCGTCAAAGTTCCCAGGGCCTCAGGGACCTCGGGCAATGCTCACACCAAGGATCCTTTAAAGAAAATAATTTTGTGCATTGTGGAAAAGCCATCCCCAGTGTGTCATAGTTCGGAGGAGTCTCATGGACTCCTAGGTAGTGCTCACACTGGAGGGGCAGGACCCTAGATATTCTAAGAGTAGGAGTGAAAAAGTAATGTTTGGAGAGTAGAAATAGCTTGAAGAAAATAGTTCAGAAGTTAAAACAGTTTGGAAGTGAAAATAGTTTAGAAGCATTCTGAAAACAAAGGCTTCAGCCAGCAAATAGCAGACATAGTTATAAAATTTCAAAGCAAAGATTCATATTGCCCAGATTTAGCTGAGTTCATTAGTTAACACTAGGTGGGCACATAACATGTTGAGATCAAACAACTACACAAATAAGGGGTAGCAGGGGTTAGGAACATAGAAATCCTTAACCAAGGACACATGAAACCAATCAGAAACAAAAGCATGCTGATCAACACCAAGAAAATTGACATATTATGACAGCCAACTTCCATAGCACTCAATAGGATCTATTAATGCTAATTAGAAGCAATAGACAGTAAGCACATAAGTTTAAAGAGACAGATCACATAGCAGAAGTAATCATACTGATTTAAAGTAGTAGACATGAAGAACATAGAACTTAAATGGAGGAGTGGTCATGCTAACAGTTCATAGAGAGGACAGGGATTTAATTTCACAGAAGTGGTTATACCAGTTGAGGTCAATGGACGGGAAGGATAAGAGTCTAAATGCCTAAGTAAGCATGTTGGTTTAAGGCAATAAACAGGAAAGGATTAAAGCTTAAACACAGAAATAGACATGCTGATTACAGCAATAAACAGGAAAGGATTGAAGCTTAAACACAGAAATAGACATACTAATTGAAATACAGAAGAGGCATGGATTCAACGGAAATAAAGCAACAGATGATAAAGCACATAGGTTCAGGCTTCATAGTATAATAAATGACATTAGGAATAGGAATATACCAGTTAAAAGAAGCAAAAAATAAAAGGTGAAAGTATGCAGGATTCAGTGGTCTAGCCTTGGCATTCAGCCGACTAGACAGTACAATGAACATATGTAGCAGAAAGATGAGAGCAAAGTGTGTAAGTGTGTTTTTGAACTATTGTTCGTGTTTGAAGAATCAAAATGAAAGTGTATATATAGCACTTAGTGAGGTAAAACAAATAAGGTAAAGAGGAAATCACAGTTCGTAAAACAAGGATAATCAAATAAAATCAATAAGCCAATTAGGGAATCAATTCCTATAGAGAAATACGGAAGAGACCCCTTAAATTGGGGAGAGTCAATTAACGGTACAGAACTAGGGCTCAAATAAGGCAAAAAATCAATCTTGTACCATGTAGGAGTCAATCAAATCCCCAAACCATACTGATAGTTTAATTAAGGCAAGTATAACTAATCCAGGTCACAAATAAGGAAATAGGTAAAAATCCTGGAAAATATTGATTTTAACAGGAAAAAGTCATTCGAAACCTAAATAGAATCAGTCAATATAACTGTTTAACAGAAATAAACACAATAACGGGAAAAAATTGAAGAAATCAGTGTAAAAACAGAAACATCTAGGGTTGAGGAATATACATGAGAATCAGTCAACACAATGAAGAAACAATTAATTAAAACACTGAGAAGTTAGAAAAATCTTGGAGGAAAATTCTGGGACGAACCCTAATTTCAAAAAGAGAAAATGAAATCGAAACAGTTAATTAAAACAAGAGATTTTTAAAGAAAAACACCTGATAACACTAGAATCACTTCAGATTTATAAAGATATGAGAAGATTCGACCAGTAGTGAAACTAGGGTTTTCAAAAAATAGCAAAGATAAAGAGAATCAGTCAAAAACCCATGGATTCATACTAAAAGCAAGAGGAAATCCATACTCACAAATGAAAATGGCCTGAGATAGGCCGGTAAACAAGTTTCAGGCAAGAACAGGTTGAATCTCCACGATATTCTTCTAAGGACTCATGAAATCAAATAGCCAAGGAGTATAGGAGACCGGTGGTGGTCGGAGAATTCACGGAAACACCATAGAAGGGAGATTCTTGCTGGTGACGGCGATTAGGGTTAGGGCAGGTCGAGAGAGAACTGGAGAGGTTAGGGAAAAGAGTGACGGCGATCGAAGAGGAACGAAGAGGGGGGTTAGGGTTGGTTGAATTAAAATGGTAAGTTTAATCATAGACCGTTGATCTAACACGATTTGATGGGGAGGTCGTGATGGCGCCGGACATCATTGTCAGGCAATCCAATCATTAATTAATTAAAATAATTTCCTCTTTTTAACATTTATGAAAAAGTATTTACCTTCACTTTATTACATATTAACTAAATAAAATCTGCCAAGTAAAATAATAGTTTAAACATTACCCTTTAGCAAATATATCCCAACACATCCCAGAACCCGGTGTCACAAATACATGAGCAATTTCTAAGAATTTATACAATCATTACAAAGCTTGTCCGAAATACAAGTTGGACAAGGAATTTACAATGAAAATAAATACAGTACGACGGGGACTATGTCAGTTGCGGATCGCCTCCGGATGATGCAGCTCGCCTAAGTCTCCGAGTCCTCCACATTGGTATGAAAGTACCTGTGCAATAAAATGCACAGCAAGTGCAGCATGAGTACAAAAATAACGTGTACTCAATAAGTCGCCGGCCTAACCTCAGAGAGGTAGTGACAAGAGGCCGAGTTAGACACTCACTAAGGGCCAGCGAATTAATTAACAGCATATAGCACTTCCACGTTTTTCCTCAAATATTTTAAATAAACAATTTCCTCTCTGTTTTCCCCCAAATATCTTGTCACTTTAAAAAAAATCATGAGAAATATTTAACAACTTAACATGCGCATACGGGATAAGGACAACCGGCCTGAGCCGTCATAATAATCAACTCTGTGCACTGTCGAGGATCGAATGGCCCGTACCAAAAGTGCACCTCTCAATAAAATACTCATGTCTATGCCCTACCGAGGATCGAACGGCCCGTACCAAAAATGCACCTCTCAATAAAATACTCATGTCTATGCACTGCCGAGGATCGAACGGCCCATACCAAAAGTGCATTTTAAATCTGCCGTGGCGTACGGCCCGCTCCTATGAGAGTGGGGGAAATAGCACTCCGCTCGCAAAATGTAAATTGCGAAGCGGTAACATGCAGACATGCACAATCAACAATCCACCCCGAATACGTCGGGAACACAAATACTTAGGTAAATGACCGATTTCTCTTTTTAAAAACCACAAAATAGTATTTAAATCTTTTTTTTTAAATTCACTTTCCAAGTTTAGATAATGTTTAATAATACAACCTTATCCGGAAATACAATTGCCCGCGAAGGAAATCAATTCTCTTTTTAGAATGCTTAAGAAAATCAACTCTAATCTTCTATAGTCATTCAATTACAATTTCAATTATATTAGCAGTCTAATATTACAGACAAGATCACAGGTACAACAGGTAAGGCATGCTGGTGGGTCCTAGGCTACCGGAATTGGCATAATAGTAGCTACGCATGGACTCCCGTCACCTCGTGCGTACGTAGCCCCCCCGCAGATAGTAACACATACTTAATTAGTTCACCTAGAGGGACAATTCCCCCTCACGAAGTTAGAAAGGAGACTTACCTCGCTCCGAGATTCCATATCCGGCCTCCAAGCCCTTCCGATGACTCCAAACGGACGCACAACGCCCCAAAACTATCCAAACAACGACAACCCAATGAAAATATACTGTAATATTGCAACAATTCCAAATTATATAATTTCCCAACCCCGCTGAGTGAAATGACCAAAATGCCCTCGGGCCCACGTGCCTGGAATCCGAAATTTCTCGAAGATATATTCTACCCATAGCCTTACTAACTCAAATATACAATTTACTCAAATATTCATGCTCAATTCGTGGCTAAAAATCCAAATTTCCATTTTCTAGGTTTCTTTAAGATTCTCCAAATTTCCAATAAATTTCCATGCATATAATCTTGTATTTAACTTAGAAGCATGAAGGAGTTACTTACCTTTACATTGCATGAAGAAATTCTCTCTTTGAAGCCTTCCAAGATCGCCTAAGCCAAAGAACAAATGAATAAATGGCCAACAATTCACGGTTTAAAAACATTTTGCCCAGCCTCGATTCCGCACCTGCGGTCCTACCTCCGCACCTGCGCTCTGGCAAGTGCGACCAATCTCCCGCACCTGCGGCTGCCTCAACTCCAGTCCAAAATCGCACTTGGCCCTCTGTCCGCATCAGCATCTTCGCAGGTGCGAAAATGCCATCGCACCTGCGCTCCCAGCCAGACCATCCATCCTTCGCACCTGCGGTGCCATAGTCGCACCTGCGGCTCCGGACCTGCGGCCAAATCCTCGCAGGTGCGGTCACACCAGATGACAACAACCTCATCCTTCTTCAAACTCCCAAACTTGATCTGTTAACCACCTGGAATCCACCCGAGGCCCCCGGGACCCCGTCCAATTATACCAACCTGTTCCAAAACATAATGTGGACTTGCTCGAGGCCTCAAATCACATCAAACAACATCGAAACCACGAATCGTACCCAAATCCCAACTTTATGAACTTAAAAATTTCTAACTTCTACATCTGATGCCGAAACCTATCAAATCACGTCTGATTGATCCTAAAATTTGCACACAAGACATATTCGACATTATGGACCTGCTTTAACTTCCGGAATCACATTCCGACCTCGATATCAAAATTTCCACTTCCGGTCGGATTTCTCAAAAACCTTAAAATTTCTATATTTAGCCAAATGACTTAAAAATGACCTCCGGACATCCGAATTCACTTCCGATCGTGCTCCCAACTCCAGAATCACCATACGAATCTATTCCCAGACTCGGAATCCCAAATGGAAATCAAAATTACTGAAATGCGCTTCAAGCCAAACTTAGGAAATTTCTTCAAAAATACTGACTTCCACAATATGCATCGAAACGCCCTCGGGTTATCCAAAACCATATCTAGACATACTCCCAAGTCCAAAATCATCATACGAACCTGCAGGAACCTTCAAATCCTGATTCGGAGGTCGTTTACTCAAAATTCCAATCTTAGTTGATTCTCCCAACTTAAGGCTTCTGAAATGAAAATTTTCTTTCCAAACCAACTCTAAACTTCCCGAAATTCAATTCCGACCACACCTACAAGTCATAATACCTGAAACGGAGCCGCTCATGACCCCAAACTGCTGAACGACTTGCGAGAGCTCAAAATGACCGATCAGGTCGTTACATTCTCCCCCACTTAAACAGACGTTCGTCCTCGAACGTGCTAAGAACTGCTCTGGAGCTATCTGAAATCACTGTTTAACACCTCGATCACTTGCCCGTGCTACCACAACCCAGTTGAGTACATTAGCTTTATCAAATCTGAAGATTTCTTCTTTTATCCATATAATAAGCTCAGAACCTGGTTCCAACACTTGAAATTCTCTGCCAGGCCTAGTTCCAACATTTAAATATTGTATCAACCACCACATGATATACCAGAACACGACTGCATACCTTTGCTGAATTAGCACCATGCACCACAAAATTCATCATCTAACCACGACGACATTCCCTGAACCTTAATAGCCAAAATTTCACGAATCTGATGCTCCCGATGCACCTCATAACAAATATACATACATCCTGCTATAATGTTGACGATACCACCACAACGGAGAAGATGTGCAGAAATTTATACCCAACTGTAGATTTAACAAATCCTTGAATAACTCACCTTGACTCGAATCATCACCTCATTACGAACCTTAATTATTTGTTCTTTAATATACACTTCAAATAACCTTATCGCACTGATCCCTGATCCGATAATCTCATCTCACCCAGTGTAAACTGATCAGACAACAAATCACCCAAACATGACCAATAGCCTCACATGATACTACATCGTGCCAATAAGCCATATCTCGAATAGGATAATAAGAAACGACTCAGGAAGGGACTATTCAACTCACGCAACTAATATGAACTTTTCTCAGAAAATAGTGAGTAAAACATAAGAAAAATAAATATATATTAACCCTTCTCATCATCACACTGTTGCGGCGTGCAACCCGATCCAAATAACTTACCCGTGGCGGCGTGCCACCGAATCCCATCATAAAACTCACATAAGGAAATATACACGGAGCTGAATCGCTCACTATTACACATTACCGAATATCGATCACAAGCACACTATGTGCATAATACCATCCTGGGGAGACTGATAAGTGCAAAAACTCAAGCATGACTGAGGTGCGATATATATATATATACACACACACACACACACACTCTGGATCTCAAGAGCTATCCTGCACACATAACATCATCACTACGCGGGACCTCAATACATACGAAATCATCAAGCCATTTTCGCAACTCACACGGCACGATCACAACCAAATGAACTGAACGCCTTTCAGGCATAACTTCTCAAATAAACAACATTGCACTTCTTTATACTCAATCCAAATCTTCAATCCTTCAAGTGACTGCATGTCACACTTATACAATGTTTTCGCAGTCATGCTTCCACAACCTTCCATACAAGGCAACAAAACACATCAAGAACCCATGACCAGGGTACAAAGCCCCTTCCACCGAACATCAATCTCAGGTGACACTGAAGATAACACCAGCTACTCTGAACTTTTAAATCCCTTTTTCTTGCTCTTCCGAGCTCATGACATCCTTATTAACACCAAACCGCAATCTCGATTCTTACTTCCAGTTACATACTGCTTACCGCACCTAACATGCCAATATGAGGTAACGCAAAAATTCTGTCATAACTTTTGAACCACCAACAGGGTGAATACTTCATCATATAGAAACCTATTACTTAACTCAATTCAAGAGTACCATCTCAGCACACGAGTGAATTTCCCCAATCACCCAACATGCAAATCCTTAAGTAGTAGCCTATACCACCATAACCCTTCCGGGATCCACCTACACCTGACAGGCCATAACACTCAAATTCTCCAACATGGAATCCATTACGACAGCCGACAAGCCCCGCACATACCGGCACAAACCACATGCATAATTTAATCATACCGAAGGAACTGATCACTGCCGTAAATGTGTCATTTCAACCATGGATAATCAATCTATCTTCTTTTTACTCATCTTCAACTGCTTCAGGAATAGTAGCAACTTCCTTCAACTCATAGCAACCTCAACGCTCACTTTTCCCGGGTGACCTTGATTCACAAGACTATGTTTTCCTAAATCCCGCAACCTGTCTCATACTCTCCTGATAACCCTTCTACAATCCGGAGTATATTTCTCTCACTCCTCCAATACTATCATGCATGCTAAAACATATCATAGAACATTCCAATCATCTTCCTTTTTCTCATAAATTACTTTGCAAAATTTTGATTCTCGATCATACTGCTGCCTGAAACCCTTAAACGCCGCATTCTTAACTTTGGAACTCACTAGGACCGCTATTGAGAGTCACCCACTCTGACTGGCCCAGAATACAATCAACTCCAATGTTCTTCTAGCACATGAACACCCTTTTCCTTGAAGCACGTGACTGAGTCACTATCCTAAAAACCGGCACAAACCACATGCATAACTCAATTAGTATTAGTATGAATTTTCATTGCTTTTCCCGTTATGTGGTAGTTTTGGGGCGTTGTGCATCCATGGGAGTCGTTGGAAGGGCTTGGAAGCCAGTTATGGGACTTCGGAGCGAGGTAAGTCTCTTTTTTAACTTTGTGAGGGGAAATTGTCCCCCTAGGTGAACTAATAAAGTATGTGTTACTATCTGCGGAGGCTACGTACGCACGAGGTGACGGGAGTCCATGCGTAGCTACTATTATGCCATGTCCGAGTAGCCTAGGACCCACTAGCATGCCTTACCTGTTGTACCTGTGATCTTGTCTGTAATATTAGATTGCTAATATAATTGAAATTGTAATTGAATGACTAAAGAAGATTAGAGTTTATTTTCTTAAGCATTCTAAAAAGGGAATTGATTTCCTTCGCGGGCAATTGTATTTTCGGATAAGGTTTTATTATTAAACATAGAAATCGGTCATTTACTTGAGTATTTGTGTTCCCGACGTATTCGGGGTGGATTGTTGATTGTGCATGTCTGCATGTGACCGCTTCGCAATTTACATTCTGGATCTCAAGAGCTATCCTGCTTCATACATCCTGCTATAATATATAAAATTGAGGTGCGATATATATATATATATATATATATATATGTATATATATATATATATATACACACACACACTCTGGATCTCAAGAGCTATCCTGCTCACATAACATCTCCACTACGCGGGACCTCAACACATAGGAAATTATCAAGCCGTTTCACAATCCACACTGCACAATCAATATTACCTGAATTGACGAAGACGGGAAAACACCTGATATCCCAACACCCCTCCTTGAGGAGCGCTATACTAAAATGAACATGCCTGGCTCATACGGAGCCCGTAATCATTTTTAAATCCATCCACAAACATCGAGTCTACCTTGCTTGCACCAAACTAAGCTAATAGCTTTACATGCGTCCACATTAACCCACTTTCTCTCATAATACGCGAGAACAACCATCATAGCCGGGACAAACACCCCACAATCCATAATCAACTGAATCGAACGCCCTCCAGGCATAGATTCTCAAATAAACAATATTGCACTTCTTTATACTCAGTCCATCTTCAATCCATCAAGTGACTATATGTCACACTTTATAATATCTTTTCGCGGTCACGCTTCCACGACCTTCCACACAAGGTAGTAAGTCTGCACATCCACCACTGGCCATACTATGTTGTAAGACAAATCAAGAACCCATAACCAGGGTACAAAGCCTCTTCCACCGAATATCAATCTCAGGTGACACTGAAGATAACACCAGCTTATTCTGAACTTTCAAATCACTTTTTCTTGCTCTTCTGAGCTCATGACATCCTTATTAACACCAAACTGCAATCTCGATTCTTACTTCCAGTTACATACTGCTTTCCACACTTAACATGCCAATATGAGGTAGCACAAGAATTCCATCATAACTGCTGAACCATCAATAGGGTGAACACTTCATCATATGGAAACCTTTTACTTAGCCCAATTCAGGAGTACCATCTCAACGCACGAGTGAATTCCCACAATCAACCAACATGCAAATCTTTAAGTAGTACTCTATACCACATAACCCTTTCGGGATCCGCCTACACCTGACAGGCCATAAAACTCAAACGCTCCCACATGAAATCTATTACGAAGGCAGACAAGCCTCACATACACTGGCACAAACCACCTGCATAACTTAATCACATCAAAGGAATTGATCATTGTCGTAAATGTGCCATTTCAACCATGGCTAATCAATGGGTCGCAGGTGCGGATCCGACTGGAGGAGAAGGAATCCGCAGGTGCGAGCTCTTGGGCGCACCTGCGGAAGTGCAGGTGCGAGGACTGGATCACAGGTGCGAAGATCGGCCTGGGCAGGATGTTTTAAAACAAGGATTCTTGGTTTATTTTCTTCATTTCTTCTTTGGCTTAGGCGATCTTGGGAAGCTTCAAAGAGAGGATTCCTTCATGCATTGTCAAGGTAAGTAAATTCCTCCCGTTTTTAAGTGAAATACAAGATTATATGCATGAATTAGACATGGAAATTGGTAGGAAATTGGGGAATCTTAAAGGAACTTAGGAAATGGTAAATTAGGTTTTTTAGCCACGAATTTGAGCATGGGATGTAGAGTAAATTGTATAGTTGCCTATTAGGTGTAGGCGAATCTCGGAAGGGTTATGGTGGTATAGGCTACTACTTAAGGATTTGCATGTTGGGTGGTTATGAGAATTCACTCGTGTGTTGAGATGATACTCTTGAATTGAGTTAAGTAAAAGGTTTCTATATGATGAAGTGTTCACCCTATTGGTGGTTCAGAAGTTATGATGGAATTCTTGTGTTACCTCATATTGGCATGTTAGGTGCGGTAAGCAGTATGTAACTGGAAGTAAGAATCGAGATTGCGGTTCGATGTTAATAAGGATGTCATAAGCTCGGAAGAGCAAGAAAAAGGGATTTGAAAGTTTAGAGTAAGCTGATGTTATCTTCAGTGTCACCTGAGATTGATGTTCGGTGGAAGAGGCTTTGTACCCTGGTCATGGGTTCTTGATGTGTTTTGTTGCCTTGTTTGGAAGGTTGTGGAAGCATGACCGCAAAAAGATTGTATAAAGTCTGACATGTAGTCACTTTATGGATTGAAGATTTGGACCGAGGATAAAGAAGTGCAATATTGCTTATTTGAGAAGTTATGCCTGAAAGGCGTTCAGTTCATTTGGTTGTGATTGTGCCGTGTGAGTTGCGAAAACGGCTTGATGATTTCGTATGTATTGAGGTCCCGCGTAGTGATGATGTTATGTGAGCAGGATAGCTCTTGAGATCCAGAGTATATATTTATATTTCACCTCAATCGTGCTTGAGTTTTTGCACTTATCAGTATCCCCAGGATGGTATTATGCACATAGCGTGCTTGTGATCGATATTCAGTAATGTGTAATAGTGAGCAATTCAGCTAAGTATATATTTCCTTATGTGAGTTTTATGATGGGATCGGGTGGCACCCTGCCATGGGTATGTTATTTGGATCGGGTTGCACGCCGCAACAGTGTGATGATGAGAAGGGCTAATATATATATTTTTCTTATGTTTTACTTCCTATTTTCTGATAAAAGTTCATAATAGTTCTGTGAGTTGAATATTCCCTTCCTGAGTCATTTCTTATCTATCATATTCGGTTATGGCCTATCGGCGCGATTTGGTAACATGTGAGGTCGTTGGTCATGTTTGGGGTGATTTGTTGTCTGAGCAGTTCACACTGGGTGAGACGAGATTATCGTATCAGGGATCAATGCGATAAGGTTATATGAAGTGTATATTAAAGAACAAATAATTCTGGTTCGTAATGAGGTGATGATTCGAGTCAAGGTGAGTTATTCAAGGATTTGTTAACTCTACAGTTGGGTATAAATTTCTGCACATCTTCTTCGTTGTGGTGGTATCATCAACAATATAGCAGGATGTATGTATATTTGTTATGAGGTACATCGGGAGCATCAGATTCGTAAAATTTTGGCTATTAAGGTTCAGGGAATGTCATTGTGGTTAGATGATGAATTTTGCGGTGCATGGTGATAATTTAGCAAAGGTATGCAGTCATGTTCTGGTATATCGTGTGGTAGTTGATACAGTGTTTATATATTGGAACTATGCCTGGCAAGTTCAGGTGTTTGAATGAATTCTGAGCTTATTATATGGATAGAAGAAGGAATCTTCAGATTTGATCACGCGAATGTACTCAACTGGGTTGTGGTAGCATGGGAAGGTGCACTAGGTGTTAAACAGTGATTTCAGATAACTCCATAGCAGTTCTTAGCACGTTCAAGGACGAACGTCTGTTTAAGTAGGGGAGAATGTAACGACCCGACCGATCATTTTGAGATCTAGCGCATCGTTCAGCGGTTTGAAGTCTTGATCAGCTCCATTTCAGGTATTATGACTTGTAGGTGTGGTCGGAATTGAGTTTCGGAAAGTTTAGAGTTGATTTGGAAGGAAAATTCTCATTTCAGAAGCCTTAAGTTGGAAGAATAACTAAGATTGGAATTTTGAGTAAACGACCTCCGAATCAGGATTTGAAGGTTCCTGCAGGTTCGTATGATGATTTCGGAATTGGGGGTATGTCCGGATCGGGTTTTGGATAACCTGGGAACGTTTCGATGCATATTGTGGAAGTCAGCATTTTGAAGGATTTCATAAATTTGGGTTTGAAGTGCATTTTAGATTTATTTATGTCCGTTTGGGATTATGAGTCTGGGAATAGCTTCGTGTGGTGATTCTATAGTTGGGAGCGTGATCGGAAGTGAATTTGGATATGCGTAGGTCATTTTGAAGTCAACTGGCTAAAGATAGAAATTTGAAGGTTTTTGAGAAATCTGACCAGTAGTGGAAGTTTTGATATCGAGGTTGGTATGCGATTCCGGAAGTTGGAGCAGGTCTGTAATGTTGAGTATGACTTGTGCGCAAAATTTGAGGTCAATCGGACATGATTTGATAGGTCTCGGCATCGGATGTAGAAGTTGGAAATTTCTAAGTTCATAAAGTTGGTATTTTGGTGTGATTCGTGGTCTCGATGTTGTTTGATCTGATTTGAGGCCTCGAGCAAGTCCGCATTATGTTTTGGAACAGGTTGGTATAATTGGACGGGGTCCCGGGGGGCCTCGGGTGGATTCCGGGTGGTTATCGGATCAAGTTCAAAGTTTGAAGAAGGCTGGAATTTCTGTCATCTGTTGTGACCGCACCTGCGAGGATTTGGCCGCAGGTGCGAGAGTGGGCTGGCTTGGTTGGGATCGCAGGTGCGATGGAATTTCCGCACCTGTGAAGGCGCAGATGCGAGCAATGGGTCACAGGTGCGGATCCGACTGGAGGAGAAGGAAGCCGCAGGTGTGGGCTCTTGGGCGCACCTGCGGAACCGCAGGTGCGAGGACTGGATCGAAGGTGCAAAAATCGGCCTGGGCAGAATGTTTTAAAACAAGGATTCTTGGTTTATTTTCTTCATTTCTTCTTTGCCTTAGACTATATTAGGAGGCTTCAAAGAGAGGATTCCTTCATGCATTGTCACGGTAAGTAAATTCCTCCCATTTTTAAGTTAAATGCATATAAATTAGACATGAAAATTGGTAGGAAATTGGGAAATCTTAAAGGAACCTAAGAAATGGTAAATTGGGTTTTTTAGCCACGAATTTGAGCATGGGATGTAGAGTAAATTATATATTTGAACTATTGGAGCTACGGGTAGAATATACCGTCGAGAAATTTCAGATTCCGGGCACCTGGGCCCGAGGGCATTTTGGTCACTTCACTGAGCGGGGTTGTGAAAGTATATAATTTGAATTTGTTGTGAGTATTAGGACGAATTTTCATTGATTTTCCCGTTATGTGGTAGTTTTGGGGCGTTGTGCATCTATGGGAGTCGTCGGAAGGGCTTGGAAGCCGGTTATGGGACTTCGGAGCGAGGTAAGTCTCCTTTCTAACTTTGTGAGAGGGAATTGTCTCCCTAGGTGAACTAATTAAGTATGTGTTACTACTCTGCGGGGGCTACGTACGCACGAGGTGACGGGAGTCCATGCGTAGCTACTATTATGCCATGTCCGAGTAGCCTAGGACCCACTAGCATGCCTTACCTGTTGTACTTGTGATCTTGTCTGTAATATTAGACTGCTAATATAATTGAAATTTTAATTGAATGACTAAAGAAGATTAGAGTATATTTTCTTAAGCATTCTAAAAAGAGAATTGATTTTCCTCACGGGTAATTATATTTCCGGATAAGGTTGTATTATTAAACATTATATAACTTGGCAAGTGAATTTCAAAAAAAAAAGATTTAAATACTATTTTCTGGTTTTTAAAAAGAGAAATCGGTCATTTACTTGAGTATTTGTGTTCCCGACGTATTCGGGGTGGATTGTTGATTGTGCATGTCTGCATGTGACCGCTTCGCAATTTACATTCCGCGAGCAGAGTGTTATTTTCCCCACTCTCATGGGAGCGGGTCGTACGCCACGGCGGATTTAAAATGCACTTTTGGTACGGGCCGTTCGATCCTCGGCAGTGCATAGACATGATTATTATATTGAGAGGTGCACTTGTGGGACGGGCCATTCGATCCTCGGCAGTGCACAGAGATGATTATTATATTGAGAGATGCACTTTTGGTATGGGCCATTCGATCCTTGGCAGTGCATAGACATGAGTATTTTATTGAGAGGTACAGTTTTGGTACGGGTCGTTCGATCATTGGAAGTGCACAGAGTTGATTATTATGACGGCTCAGGCCGGTTGTCCTTATCCCGTATGCGCATGCTAAATTGTTAAATGTTTTTCATGATTTTTGAAATGATCAGATATTTGGGGGAAAATAAAGAAGTAATTGTTGATTTATGATATTTGGGGGAAAACAAAGAGGAGATTGTCTATTTAAGATATTTGGGAAAATAATGAGAAAGTGGTAACTGTTTGGTTATTTTCAGTATTTACTTGGATTTCAGTGCCATATATATATGTTGTTTACTACCTTTACATGCCTATCGTGTTCATCTTATACTGTTAATTAATTTGTTGTCCCTTAGTGAGTGTCTAATTCGACCTCTCGTCACTACCTCTCTGAGGTTAGGCGGGCGACTTACTAAGTACACGTTATTTTTGTACTCATGCTACACTTGTTGTGCATTATATTGCATAGGTACTTTCATAGCAATGTGGAGGATTCAGAGACTTAGGCGAGCTGCATCATCCAGAGGCGATCCGCAACTGACAAAGTCTCCCTCGTACTGTATTTATTTGCATTTTTAATTTCCTTGTCCAATTTGTATTTCGGACAGGCTTGGTAATGATTGTATAAATTCTTAGAAATTTCTCATGTACTTGTGACACCGGGTTCTGGGATGTGTTGGGATATATTTGCTAAAGTGTAGTATTCAAACCATTATTTTACTCGACAGATTTTATTTAGTTAATATGTAATAAAGTGAATGGAAATGCATTAGGTCGGGTAGATATAGATTGGGCTTAAGGGGTTTGGGCTGGTATTATTAAGTGGTTTGGGCTGGTTTTAAAAGGGTTTTGGGCTAATATTTGAGGGGTTAGGTCTGAATATTAAAGAAATTAAGAGGCTATTTGTTAAATACTCAATTTAATTGATAAAATAATTTATAACAATACTTAACAGGTTATAAAATTGATTTTTATGCATAGAAATGTCTTAAAATAATTACTCAATATTTTAAAAATACACCAAGCTATTTTTTGGCAAAATAAAAAATGTAATAATGCATGCATGGGCTATAATTGCAAAGTTATTGTAATTATAACCTAAGAACTGTAAATGTGGCTATTTGTGAAATAATTTAAGCTTAGTGTAAATATAAATAGTAGAATTAAGTCATAAATTTATTATAAAATCGTTAGTAGTGCAATTTGTAATTATTTATATGATTAAAATACTGAAATATTAATTAAAAATCCTAAAAATGAAGAAATTATGGGAAAATATTATTGATGGTAATGCATGATTTTGGAAGTATATATGTATTTTGAAAATATTATAGAGAAAAATTGGGTATAAACAATTACACTGAGTTTTTTTTTTTGTTATTGTATATCTTTTTGGGCAAATTTTGTATAAAACAAATACTTTCTTAAAGCTTAATAATTTAGCTAAAAAAATTTAGCCTAAATAATAAAGTTCAAATTATATATTTTTTATATCATTTTTTTACATGTATGACTACTTTTTTTTAACAGTGTATTTCTTCATTTCAAGATAAATTTTAAATGAATTTAACTAAAGCTTCATCAATTTTATCCAAATAAGTTTTTTTTACCTAAATTATGGAGTTCTAGCCAAGCTATATTACAAATATTATTCGAAAAAGATTATAAGAAATTAATACATTTAAAAAATAAAAAGTATATATATTAAAAATATTATATTGATAGAAAAATCTATGTGGCAGGTGTGTGCATGCCACTTTCCCGAGATGACATTATACCGACTATTGAATACCCAAGTTCAGGGGATACTAATCAAAATTATAAATAGCTTAAGGGTGTGACCAATAATCCATACCAAATTTAGGGGAATTTTAATTTTAGTAAATAAAACTTCAAGTTATTTGGACTTAAAATTTTATTGTTACTTTAAATATAATTTTATTAAAATTACCAATTAAATACTCTTATGATTTATTCTTTGTATTATTAGATCAATTGTTATGTAAAAAATAAAAATAATCATTTTATCTAACAACCAAATATGGTAAGACTATTACGTAATTTCTCATTTCTATTTTGCCTTCATTATTCTTTAAGCTCCTCCTTTTGGTCAATACTAAATGTATTGGTAAAAAAGAGTTTCACACGTGTAATAAATCTTGATGACTCAGCAGTCTACGTGGAGCAATGAAGATAAGACAGCTGGACAGGACTCTATGAAGAGGTATGAGGCAAAGAGGCACGGCAAATCACACACACAGGTTAATTAGCTACGGAAGTCTCAACCTGATTGAGAAGATAAAGAGACACGGTCAAAATGTATCTAGGCAGAATAAAGGGCAGATTCAGAGATCATCAAATTAGTGATCCACACGTTACACAACATTCACGCAACAGTTACGGTTGATCATTGCACGTTACATTAATGTCATAATTAGTCATTAATGCTCAATCACTGAAAAGGATAGACGTTACATTAGGAGATTCCCTATATAAGGGAGTAAAATATAACATGTAAAGGGACACATTCGAACTACTATTGCAATACACTTACTTCTTGTGCATCTTACTACTTTCCATTTACGAGTTTACTTACAATTATTAGCTTATTCTTTGGTTATCAGAAACCCATGTTCTTCTTAAAATAGCTTTGGGCAAAGAATCCAATTCTTTGGTTAAACAAATTGGTTCCGTTACCGAGAATCTGATAATCTTTGTTTTCTTTTCAAGTGATATCCTCTTAACTATGTCGAACTCTAATGACAACAACCAGCAAAAGAATGGAATCCCAGTTCCATCACCTTCATAAACTCCATGTGGTTCTAGGGAACAATCCCCAGAAAGATCCAACAACAACAACGATAATAATGATCAAACTGTAGAACAAGATCGGGTAAAGCAAATGATTGCAGAGTATATGAGCCAGGCTTTGCAAGAATTTACGAGGGGATTACCAGCAGTGTCACCTGCACCACTGACACCACCCCCTAATAATACCATCACCATGGAAAATCCTTAATCTGGGTTGGCAAACTCAGGAAGGGGAGATACTCCTAATCAATCTCTCGAAGCGAGACCAGGTATGTCTAATAACTCTGAATTACAGACTTTATTACTAACTTTGCAGAAACAGATGAAGGAACAAAACGATCGAACTGAACAAATTCCTGGAGTACCACATGTTATCAAAAGCATTGACGTTGATAGATATGCTCAACAACCTTGGAAACCAAGCGCAGCACCCGTGCCTATTCCAAAGAAGTTTAAAATGTCTGACGTACTTAAGTATTACGGGACAACCAACCCACGCGACCATGTGACTGCTTTTACCACCGGAGTGAAGGGCAACGACTTAACAAAATAAGAAATTGAGTCGGTCCTAGTTAAAAAGTTTGGAGAAACACTTACCAAAGGGGCGCTAACCTGGTATTCACTTCTCCCTGAAAAATATATTGATTCTTTTGCTGAGCTTGCAGATTCTTTCATAAAGGAACACTCCAGTGCGCAAAAAGTCGAGAAAAGGATGGAGGACATCTTTAAAATAAAATAAGGAGGCACGGAACTACTTCGTGAATTTGTAGATTGGTTTCAATGAGAAAGAATGCACCTACCAAGGGTGCCTGATAATTGGGCAGTCATGGCATTCGCAAGTAATCAAAATGACAAAAGCTCAGAAGCCACGAGGAGACTCAAGGAAAGCTTGAGAGAATTCCCAACTACAACATGAAATGATGTTTATAAAAGGTACAGTACTAAACTTCGAATAGAAGAAGATACCATTGCTCGTTCGAAAGATGAAGATTATACCAGATCCAGACGTCCAGAATTAGACAGGAGATCAGGTAAAAATAGGTACAATCCTTACTTGGGACCATCGGGACGTGAAACTCATCCCAGGTTCGAAAACACCAGGTCAGATTATGAACCACCAAGCAGAGATTCGGGCTCGTCCTCATCTAGATCCATAAGGGATCGAGATGAACGACCTAGAGGTAATGCACGAATTGGGGATCACACCTTCAATTTAAGTACCTCCGAACTAATTTCAATATTAAGAAATATCGGTGATAAGGTTAGATAGCCCAAAGAGATGAGGTCGAACCCCAATAAGAGGAACCCAGATCTCTGGTGTGAATTCCATAATGATCATGGACATAGAACTACAGATTGCAGATTTTTGCAAGGTGAGGTAGAACAATTATTGAAACAGGGCTATTTGACAGAATAGTTTAGTGAAAAAGGTAAAGAGGCATACATGAAGAACAGGCAGGAGCCCCCAAAACTCCATCTCCAAAACGAACCGTCAACGTGATACACGAAGGTGAAAAAGTAAACGGAGTGGTCTGCAAAACGACCACGAAGTTCACAATTACACACGGAAAGCTGGTTCGTGAAAATATGGAAGCAGACGATATAACCTTCGATGATGCAGATAATGGCGGATTAATGCTTCCTCACAACAATGCCCTGGTAATATCCTTACTTATTCATGACACTAATGTAAAAAGAGTGTTGATTGATCCAGGTAGTTCAGTCAATATTATTTTGTTGAGAGTCATGGAAGAAATGCTATTGAGTAATCAAGTAATCCCAAAGGCACGAGCCATATCAGGGTTTGATAACTCTACGGTTATAACAAAAGAGGAAACTGAACTTAGCACTTATGATGAGGGAGTAATCAAAAATACCAGGTTCCAAGTCATCGATACTGCCATGGCTTATAACGTAATCATGGGAAGGCCATGGATCCATGACATGCAAGGAATACCCTCTACCTTGCATCAGGTAATTAAATTCCCCTCTGAATGGGGGATTCAGCAAATTAGAGGCGATCAGCAAACCGCGAGAAATATAAATTACGTGGTACACTACAACCAAAAAAGTAGAGGTGAAAGAATCAAAGGATAAGGAAATCTCCCAAGCAGGTGACGCCGCCCAAATAGGCATGGAAGAAATTATTGCCCAAATAGGTACGGAAGGTATTACTGTTGAAATAGGTACGAAAGAAAATACTCACGAGAAAGTGAATCAAGTCACCACGGAAGATGAATTGGACCACACGGATGTAGATTCCAGACCAAACGTCATTCATGAACCGGAGGAATAAGAGCACATCAAAACAACTACGGAAGAGCTCGAAGTTGTTCCATTGTTTAAACAAAAACCTGAACAGAAAGTGTATATAGGCACGAGGCTGAGCCCCGGTCGAAGAGGTAAGTTAATTGATTATTTAAAGGCTAACGCAGATTGCTTTGCATGGTCCCACTCAGATATGAGAGGTATCCCACCAGAAGTGATGACTCATAAACTAAATGAAGATCCATCCTTCGTACCTGTTAAGCAGAAGAAAAAAAAATCAAGGACCATTCAAGAACCAAGTGATTGACGAAGAGGTACAGAAACTCTTGAAGATTGGTTCGATACGAGAGGTAACGTACCCTAACTGGCTAGCTAACATTGTGGTAGTACCTAAAAAGAATGGCAAATGGAGAGTATGCGTAGATTATACTGACTTAAATAAAGCATGCCCCAAAGATTTATTCCCATTACCACATATAGATCAAATGATTGATGCCACGCAGGTAATGAATTTTTAAGCTTTCTAGATGCGTATTCTGGTTATAATCAGATTAAAATGGATCCTTCAGACGAGGAAAAAACCTCCTTTATTACAAACAGGGGGACTTATTGTTATAAAGTTATGCATTTTGGCTTAAAAACGTTGGAGCCACCTATCAAAGGCTGGTAACCAAGATGTTCCAGGAACATCTGGGAAAAATGATGGAAGTTTACATCGATGATATGCTTGTAAAATCGACACGGGCAGAAGACCATTTCCAGCACCTCTCTATTATCTTTGACATTTTATGCAGGTATAATATGAAGCTGAATCCAGAAAAATGCGTTTTTGGCGTAACATCAGGTAAATTCTTGGGTTTCCTGTATCAAACAGGGGAATAGAGGTAAATCCTGATCAAACTAAAGCTATAGAAGAAATACATGATGTACTTATAAACAAAAAATAAGTCCAAAGACTAACGGGAAGAATTGAAGCCTTAGGAAGATTTATTTCCAAATGTTCCGAGAAAAGTTTTAAATTCTTTGCAGTTCTCAAAAAGAAAAATCGGTTTGAATGGACTGAAGAATGTCAATAGGCTCTCAAAGACCTAAAATCTTATCTTTCAAAACCTTTGTTGTTGTCAAAGCCAAGGGAGGGGGAGAGGCTATACGTCTACCTTGCCTTCTAAAAAATTGTTGTAAGTGCAGTATTGGTAAGGGAGAATAAAGGTAAACAATCTCCTATTTATTATGTAAGCAAGACATTACTAGATGTTGAAACTAGATATCCACATCTAGAAAAGTTAGCCTTAGCTCTAATCCTGGCATCTAGAAAATTAAGGCCATAATTTCAATGTCATCCAATCACAGTTGTGACCTCGTATCCATTAAGAAACATATTGCATAAAAAAGAACTATCAGGAAGATTAGCCAAGTGGGACATAGAATTAAGTGAGCATGAAATAATATATCAGCCTAGGACTGCAATCAAGTCTCAGAGTCTATGTAATAGTATTATCTCTGAAGTGGAAAAAGTTTTACAACTCTTCAACGGTGCTAATCCGAGTCTATGGACCCTATTTAACGATGGATCTTCCAATATAAAAGGTGTCGGCTTAGGCATAGTCTTAATATCACCCGCGGGTGAAAAGACACGACACGCCATCAAATGTTATCCTATAACTAACAATGAATCAGAGTACGAAGCTGTTATTGCAAGATTAGAACTCGCACGAGAGCTTTCAATAGAGAAAATCGTAATCAAAAGTGACTCCCAACTGGTAGTAAATCAGATGCAGGGAACTTACATCTCTCGAGAAACTCGGATGCAACAATATCTGGAAAAGGCACGAGAGCTCGTGAGACAATTCAAAACATGGAAGGTAGTACAAATACCCAGAGAGGAAAATGCAGAAGCAGATGCATTAGCTAACCTCGCAGCAGTCGCGGAAGTAACAAACACAGACAATGCAATTGTCGTTCATCTATTCCATTCAGCGATCGACCAGGGTAGAAATGAGGTAACTTTCAACAATTTAACCTGGGATTGGAGAAACGAAATCCTAATTTTTTTATAGAATGGCATCGTACCTGAAGACAAGAAAAAAGCTCAAGCACTTCGCCGCAAAGTTGCACGGTACTACCTCATTCGCAACTCATTATATCACAAGATGTTCGGAGGGCCCCTAGCAAAATGCCTCGGACCTAACCAAATGGAGTTTGTGATGAAAGAAGTCCACGAAGGACACTGTGGAAATCACTCAGGGGCTAGATCCTTAGTGAAAACCCTAATTAGAGTTGGATTCTATTGGCCTAAGATGGAAGAAGAGGCCGAGAACTTCGTATCCAAGTGCGATAGGTGCCAAAGGTTTGCCAATAACATGCATCGACCAGTGGAATTATTGCATCCAATAATATCCCCATGGCCCTTCATGAAATGGGATATGGACATAGTGGGACCTCTTCCCACAGCTAAACGACAGGTACGGTTTTTGCTCGTGCTAACCGACTATTTTAAAAAATGTGTAGAGGCACAAGCATTCAAACAGGTGCGACAAAAGGAAGCTAAAAGTTTCTTATGGCGAAACATAATATGCCGCTTTGGGATACCAAAGGAGATCGTGTGTGATAATGGCCCACAATTCATAGGCTCGCAAATCACAGATTTCTTCGAAAGCTGGCAAATTAAATGGATCACTTCAGCGTCATACCATCCCGTGGCTAATAGTCAGGTTGAGTCAACGAATAAAGTCATCATCAACAATCTAAAGAAGTGGCTAGATAGAGCCAAAGGAAACTGGCCTGATGAGTTACCAGTTGTACTATGGGCATACAGAACAACTTCAAAAACAGCCACGGGAGAAACTCTATCCGCACTTGTCTATGGCTCAGAAGCCTTAATACCTGTGGGGATTGGCGAACCAAGCATAAGGTTTACAACAGCCACGGAGGAAGCAAACGACGATGCATTGAGGACCAATATGGACCTGCTCGAACCACGGAGAAAAGCAGCACTAATACAGATGGCAGCTCAAAAACAAAGCATAGAGCGTTATTAGAACCGTAAAGCTCATCTCAGGTACTTCAAGATTGGGGACTTCGTCCTCAAAAAAGTCTTTCAATCAACGAAAGAAGCAGGCGCAGGAAAGCTAAGTCCGAATTGGGAAGGACCCTACAAAGTCCGAGGCATATTTGGGAAGGGCGCCTACGAGCTGGAAGCTATGGACGGCAGAATCCTACCAACAAGTTGGAATGCCATCCACTTGAAGAAGTACTACTTCTAAGTAAAAGAAGTTGATACCCCCGGTCAGGTATCACACATTCGATTTTATTTTGAACATTTAAAATTTTACTAACCTTTTTAGATGATAGGCATAAAGATAACCCATCACCAGATGATGATATTAGACCTGTAAAGACGCGAGGAAGTTACTAAATTCCCAGTCTAGGTTACACTTTTTGATGGACGTTTTAAAGGGTTAAGCAGTCATCATCTAAAAACTATACACCTTCGAGTTCAGTATGTTTTTCCTTTTCAGGAAAAGGACCACAAGGAAGGAATAGTCAAGTGCTCGAGATTTCATTCTTCAACACTCAAACACTTGGGGGACTATACGGTATGGAAGGCAAAGACGAAGCAAAAAAAAAAGACTATCAAAAAAGTTAACGCTCGAAGCCTGAAGATCCATCTACCCAACAGGTCAAGTGATACGAGAAAAATCGAAAGAGACAAAGACTCAACACAAAGCCTAATCCAAAAAACCTTAGAATATGTTCAGGATAAAAGGCAAAATGTTAGTTGTGAGGAAGAAATGTGCATCTTTGAACTTATTCAAAAGGTCAGACTGTTGTAACTAAAAACAGTTACGAAATCTTTGTACTCATATAACTGTTATCAAATAAAACAGTTACGGATGTAAGAACATTTCCCTCATGCTTATTGAAAATTGTTATAAAACAAAAACAGCTACATGTGAAAACCCCCAACTTGAATAAAAACTGTTACGAACAAAAAACAGTTGCTCTCTTGTATTAACTCGAAAAAACGGTTACATACGAAAAACAGTTATGAAATACAAGTATATATCAAATCTGTTAAAAGAAAACAGTTGCAACATGAGTTTTAGATGATAATCAAACACACGTAAAATGTTGTGAAAGTTCAAACAAAAAAAAAACGTTCCTCAGAAACATTCTTGAACATGTGAAAAATTCCTATCACTCTATTGCATTATTACACCTTTATGAAGTTAAGACGTCTTCTTCATTAAGTGTCGATCAAAAAAGGGCCCTATTTCATAAATTATGGCTACTACAAAAAGGCACACATTTAATATGACACCGTGCCTATTATGAAAAGGTACGAGTAATTTAAAGCATTCTATATGCAAAACTCAGAAGTAAAAACTAAGTATTAACTTATACTTAGCCGTATAGAGTTTTTTATACATTTAGATGCCCCTAAGTTGTCATCTGAGGACTATAAAGAGATCCAAATTAACCCCCGATGGGACTGGAGGTAACCACCAATTAAGACAAAAAAAAGGGAGGAACCAACTTCTTAAACTTCATCAAGAGGGGGGTTGACTTCACTAGAAGGAGCAGGAGCGGCTTAGGACGAAGAGACTTGAGTAGCAAGAGCCTCACATTCAGGTGAAGAGAGATTCTGACCTTGTTGAGCCTTCTCAATGGACTCCTTGATTTTTTCAATTTCGGCATTAAGGTCAAAATTCTCTCGGCTCATTTTAGTCAATGTGTCGAGGCGAGAGTTCATATACGCCCAACTAACATCGACAGTTGCCCTGTCTTCAATAGCTTTGTAATCCTTCTCCCATAGCATAACTTCAGCTCTTAGTTCATCCCTCTTAGTCTCAGCTCTTAGTTCATCCTTCATAATACCTTTCTAGGAATTGAACTTTCTCCAAAGAGTTGCGGAGATCCTCCTGGGTCTGAGTAAGAGATTGCACTAGTTCGCCTGAATACTCCTCCTTTTGGTCTAGTAAGGCCTTCAAACTCCTGACCTCTTCAGAGGCACGAGACAGTTGCTCCGCAAATAAGGACTCTAGGACGCTCTTATCCTTGTCTGCCTGATCAGAGGATGCCTTCTCCACAACCAACTTTGACGTCATGACCCTCACCTGCTGCTCCAAGGTACATTTTTCTTCTTCTACAACCTCCATGTCGAGCCTTAAGCTTTCATATTTTTCCTTCCAATTACCTGCTTCAGCATGCCACTCATTTACTTCCTGCTCCGTATGAGAAATCCTTTTCATAAGCTCCGTGCCAATAAGATTGATCTGCAAAAGAAAGCCAATTAGACATGGTAAATACATGTACAAGAATGAACACAAGAAAATGCATTTTACCTTTAAAGAAGTATGCACGATTTCATTAGCCCATGTAAGGGAATTGTGGCTGTCCAACTTAGCTCTCTCTGTCAGGCCTATCAATGGTTTCAACCACACATCAGGCTGGCCATAATTTTTAAAGAGACTACCCTCTGCTGGAACTTTTATCATAACTTGTCTCATCTCTCCACTGGAAGACCCTACTTCTGTAATAGAAGGCACGGAAGCAGGTAGAGATGCAGAAGCCAAGGGCGAGGAAGTCTGAGGGGCTGAAAAAGCCACGGGAGAGGGAGCAACGACAGGAGAAGGGATAGCCACGAGAGCAGGAGAAATAACTGGAACAGTTGAAGGGAGTTCTCTAAGAGAATGAGAGAAAATAGCCAAGGGAGCTTCATCAGCAACAGAACCAAAGCCTTCACGGAACAATTGGCCAACAGATTCACACAAGGGAGAGGAAGTAGCATCCTCGGAGGCATAAATTCCAACTTCAGGCACGGAAGGCACAATGACAAGTGTAGACTCGTCGTCTGAGACCACCTTCCTTCTACGTGACCTATGGAACAAAGTTCCGTCCTCTTCCTCCTCTTCTCCCGAGGTCCTTGACCCACCTGCTTTTCTCTTTGATGAAGAAGAGCTTGAAATGATCTCCTGGGCCTAAGCCAGGGATAACTTCGGAACAGATGCGGATGCAGAAACTCCACGAGCAGGAAACACTGCCAAAAATAAAGGGTTAAATAATTCTCAAAGGAATAAACAAGTACAAACAAAAAATTCACTTACCATGAGTCTTAACTCTCCAACCAAACCTCTTAGAGAGGTACTTCCATGAACGTTCTTCTAACGGATCGATTAACAAAGCTTTTCTACCCAATCTCTAAAACTGGAGACATTCTCGACGGTTCCCATGATTACTGCAAAAAGAAGAAACAACTGCAATATTGATAAAATATTTAAAGCAAAAAGCAAGGAATGTGAGCAAAAATTTACGCACGTGCAAAATTCCACTTCTCAGGGAAGGGAAGATTCTCTTCACCTACTAAACCAGCAGTAGGAACAGCAACATGCCGAAGAAACCAACCTCGATCCTTATCATCTTCAGAAGTCACTAACACCCTTTTACTCCTAGCAGCTAGGGTAAAAACTCCCCGACGGAACAATATTGGAGAATAGAGGTGAATAAGATGATGAAAGGTAAAGGGGATCGAAGCTAAAGTAGCCAAATATCTAAGACATGCAACGACTCGCCATACAAGAGGATCGACTTGTCCCAAGCAAATTTTGAAAAATTGATAGAACTCGATGATTACTGGGTCGATGGGAGTCTTGAACCCTAATGTAAAGGGATAGTTATAAGCAAAACAATGCCCCGTCTTGTAAGATGTTATTCTTTGATTACTGTTTGGAACGATTACAGAAAAATCGGAACTCCAATAACAGTCTCTGCGTATAAGAGGAATTAAACCTTCAGTGAGTTGGGTAGGGTACTTGTCAACACTATCAAGAGACGACAATGAAGAAACCTGATCTCTAAGGGCCTGACTATCCCTAGCAAAGGTGAACTCCGCAGGTACAATTTCATCGACCCTCGGTTCGCGCAAAGATTTGTGACATTCTCTACCTTTGGACGAAGATCTATAAGCCCTAGCCCTCGGAGAAGTTAAAGACCTAGAAAAGGGAGGAGAAGTAATTTGAGAAGAGGAAGAACCCCTTGAAGGAGTAGAACCTAAACTCCTCAACCTGTCGCCTCTCCTACTCCGTGTTAGAGCAGAAGAGGGAGTAAACTCATCAACGTTTATGACTCTCTTAGATTGGTTTGAAGAAGACATACCTACAAAGTCAAGGAAAAAGTTCTTTACAAATAAAATTTGAAAGTCAGAAGTTTTTCGTGAAAGAGAAGAAAAAGGGGTGTTTATACTCGAAGACAACCGTCAAAAAATGGAAAAAATAATGATGTGAAATCCATAATTGAAGATGTCACTTCGTGACTGATGCAGCCGAAAGAAAGCCCTAAAAGACGTTGAATAATTGCATAACCAACCCGGGAATGCCACGTGGCATAAGCATTAAATGGAAGTGACAAACGACGCTTACGTACAGAAAAAGATGCAATAATTCGAGTGAAGCGACGGCAAAATATTCCCGTCATAAATGAGTATCCACTTACCAAATATTAAATTGATAAATATATGGTAAGTGGGGGGACTATCTGTATTGGTAAAAAAGAGCTTCACACGTGTAATAAATTTTGATGACTCAGTAGTCTACGTGGAGCAATGAAGATACGACAGCTGGACGGGACTCTATGAAGAGGTATGAGGCAAAGAGGCACGGCAAATCACACCCACGGCTTAATTAGCTACGGAAGTCTCAACCTGATTGAGAAGATGAAGAGACACGGTCAAAATGTATCTGGGTAGAATAAAGGGCAGATTCAGAAATCTTCAAATTAGTGATCCACGCGTTACACAACATTCACGCAACAGTTACGGTTGATCATTGTAATGTTACATTAATGTCATAATTAGTCATTAATGCTCAATCACTGAAAAGGGTAGACGTTACATTAGGAGATTCCCTATATAAGGGAGTAAAATATAACCTGTAAAGGCACATATTCGAACTACTATTGCAATACACTTACTTTTCGTGCATCTTACTACTTTCCATTTACGAGTTTACTTACAATTATTAGCTTATTCTTTGGTTATCATAAACCCATGTTCTTCTTAAAATAGCTTTGAGCAAAGAATCCAATTCTTTGGTTAAACACTAAGGTCGCCCAAAAGGACAGGACGACCCGGCCCATCCCGGCCCTATTCCGGCCCGCCTTGTGTTAGTGAGATGTGATATAGGGGTAAAGGAACGTCGGAGGGGACGAATCGTCTATTTTGTCCCGGTGGGCCGTACTGGTAAAGGCTCGATCCTGAGCCGACAACCCGCGAAATTACTTTTTCTTAAAAATAAAGTAGTCGTTGACCAACAGGTTTATTTTCAAAAATAACTGTTGGCAACGGTTAAAAACGGAAAAAAAAACCCCCCCCCCCCCTCTAAATTATACTTTGATCCTATTTTAACTAAAAATACCCCCATTTTTTTCACACGAATCTTCATTCTCTTTCTAATCTATCATTTTATCTATATTCTCCTCTCAATTTTCTCATACGTTTCAAGTATTTAGGCAAATTTTCGGAGCAAGATTCAAGCTTCAAATTAATTTGTCAAGTATTTGGATCAATCTTTTGGACAATTTCTAGTTTAAATATTTAATCACAATGCACTCATTCCATCTCTTAATTTTTATATTTAGTTTTTGCATATTATTTTAATGTTTAATAAAATACTCCCCCTCCCCCCCCCCCC
>ML427552.1:0-42381 GCA_005239525.1 Nicotiana knightiana
ATATATATATATATATATATATATAATAGTAAAATAAAAGGAAAAGGAAAAGACTTCTCTTATAGATTATATAGAAAATACTTATATACAGTTATATACAAAACATATAAATACAGAACCCGTCGTAAAAATAAATTAGTATTTTTCGGAAATTCTCGTAAGAAAGAATGGGATGTCTTTTTTTTCTGTTTTAAGAAAAGAAAAATCTTATTTCCCGAATCATTGTACATTACAATTTGAATTAGGAATTTTGTGTCCAACTCTAAGTAGCCCTTAACTACATATGCATCTGATCATATATGTATTATCTATTCCAACAAATAATACAAAAGAAGGAGGTTTTTCAATGCGAGATCTAAAAACATATCTCTGTGGCACAGTACTAAGTATGTTATGGTTCGGGGCTTTAGCAGGTCTTTTGATAGAGATTAATCATTTTTTTCCGGATGCGTTGTAGTCTAGTTGGTTAGGATACTCGGCTCTTACCCGAGAGAACCGGGTTCAAGTCCCGGCAACGAAAATCTATGTGGGATAATACTGGATTTATATATATATATATATATATATATAGCTGTTCACCAAAACCTCCTCATAAAAGTACATACATTTGTATCATCATACCAATGTATTTAAAATTATAAATTGCATAGATTACAAAAGCTTATCTATATAGTACATCAAATGAACAATTTTTTCTTGTACATTTGTGAAATTTTAACTTATATTTCACATGCAACAATTATCTCTTTTCTCCTGTTTGGTTCTTCTCCAATAAATGGTTTATTGTTTTTAACATGCAAACTACATCTAAAAAGTATGAGATTAAAATTAATGATAAATATGAAGTAATTATGTACTGAGAATAATTCATAACTTACTAAAGAGTTAGCAAAGATATATAGTATCGTTATTAAAATTTCTGTCTCTTCCAAAAATATAAAAACATTAGAATAATTTCGGATAGAAATATCATTGTCAAATTCTTTGCAATGGTGTTGTTAGTATAAATCATTTAAAATGATTCGTTGTATCAAATCTTATACCATCGATGAGAGTTGTATAAAATCTTATATTGTTTCTCCCACAATATGTCAATTGGTTTTGGAAGTAACTTTATGTGAATCGTTCATATTTTTAAATCATAATATAGTATTATTTCTTTGAACTTACATATATTCATCAACTTGTTAACCTTCATCGATCTCATGTACGAAACAAGAAAAGTATAAGAAATTGCATAAAACTTATCCTTTAAGTATGCCTCTATCACTTGTATCAACGTCAATCATAGCTTGGTCGAATAAAAAATCTCAATTTAACTTTGTGAAATTTTGAAAAATCGAATAAAACTCCTCTGAAATGTCAGTGGAGAGTTTGAAGTGGTAAGATAATTATTTGAATGGTTATAACCCATCAAAAGAAGAATGGAGGTTGGGCTGAAATGGTGTAAGCGTTAAGCAAGATAATGAAAATAAAACAGGAAGTTAGATAATTTGTCCTCGACAGCATTAAAGGAAAGGAAAAAAAAGTTTACTTATGAAGATGAATAGAATGCAGTTTACCGTTATTTTATTAATAACAACTTAATTCAGACTATTAACTAATTTCATTGTTCATACTTGATAAAAAAATGGTACCCACGATAACAGATTCATGATGAACTCTTATTGATACATGCTAATAGGTATATATACTAAGGAGTTTTGCATCTAAATGATTGTGACTATTAATGAAGGGGTGTTTAGATTTAGTTATTTTAGTTTTTTTATTGATTAAAAAATTGATACGATATATAGTTTTTTCTTAAAATAAAATAAATTAATTTAAAAGGCATTTAAGTAATTTGACTTTTTAATTTCAGGGCTCCCACTTTTAATATAATATAAATATTGTTCATCCATTCCTCATAAGCGACTATAAATAATACATGGACTTTTTAGATAACACATAACGATCTATGATTTCACTAAAATCTTTCACACACAGGCGATCTATGATTTCACCAGGATCTCTACTTTATACAAGAAAAAATCATGTTAATACCTAATAACCGATGAATACGAGTCACATAAGCGATCATAAATAATATATATGTGATTTCTAGGTAACACAAAGACGATCTATGATTTCATCGGGATCTTTCACTTTATAAAAGACGATCTTGGTAATAACTAATCCGAAAAACACTTAAGGCAACAACAACAAACCCAATGATTTCTCACAAGTGGGGTCTAGGGACGGTAAGATGTACGCAGCCTTATCCCTACCCTAAGAGGATAAAAATGTTGTTTCCGATAGACTATCGGCGATCATAAATAATACATGAGCGTTATTCAGATAACACATAGACGATCTATGATTTCACCAGCATCTCCCCACTTTATAGATCCTGGTAATAACTAATAAGCAATCATCGGGAGACTATTTAGACGATCCACTACACCATATTTCAGAAAATCAGAAGTACTCTGATCTTTCTTATTTTACCTAGTAAAAGCAGCAAAATAAAATTTACTAATCAAAAAGCAGATGCAATGCTCAACACAATAAATTGAAATTCCTGCAAGGTAATCAAGATTAACCAACATCAACATGTATTTTAAGGAACATCCCTCCCTAAGCCGACGAACACAGTGCACCTTGAGATTGTTCCATAAGCATATCAGAAAGAAGCTAATCACAACTGCTGTAGTTTCTAATGCTACAGATATATGTAACATACAATTCATACAGTCAACTAAAATCACAAACCCAAACTAATTAATCTCGACTTTATGAAGACATAACCATAAAACAGATAGTAAGATTTATATATCAGTATATTGAAGTGAACCCTGGAGCAACGGTAATGTTGTCTCCATGTTACTTATAGGTTGAGCCGTGAAATCAGCAACCTGTAGGCTGCCTACGTCACATCCCTTGAGGTGCGGCCCTTCTCCGAAGCCCTACATAAACGCGAGATGCTTCGTGCCCGGGCTGCTTTTTTTTTTTTTTTTTTAATATAGTTATATTAAGATGATAGACATAACCATAAAACAGAATCCCTTCTATAATATAAGCTTAATATAAAGTAATAGAAACAATAATCAGTCTGTGTAAAATGTAAAATGTGAACATTGATATTTCAGTTGTTTGAAGAAAAGCCCAGAATTACGTTACATGATAAAGGGACACAGAATTTCCTTATCATATTTGGTGCCACAAAATATAAAAGAAGGGTTCCTACTGACATTTTAGTAGTAGCTTTGTTCACATTTTTGAAGGCTTTGGGAAAATGTCAGGTGTGAATTTCTGCGCTGCACTTATGCTCCCCTTAATTTTCATTGCACCCCTGCATCAAAATCCATTCGAAAATCACAAATTATTATCAAAAAGCTCGAAACTTTAAAAGATCAAAACGTTGTAAAAAAAAAAAAAAACTAAAAACTGAAAAGGGTAAATAGAAGGATAATAGTACCTCATAAAAGCAATTTGGGGGTTCATTTTCCCAGTGGCAATCTTCACAAAATCATCATCCTTAAATGAAAAGGTTGCATCGGGCTTCCCATCCTCGTATGGCCCTAAATTCCCAATTAACCAAATACCCAAATTCAATTACGGATCCATACAATTTAAAGCGATTAGTAACAAGTAGCTAACAATTTCACTTTCAATTTCTAAGTTAGTTGGAATTGAATTGACTATATAAATCCTCTACATCTATTTCTGTTTATTCGGATTCATTTCATTTCATACTTGATAATAAGAAAGAAGAAGGGAAAAAAGCCCAACCTTCCTTTGTTTCTCCTTTCTTAAGATCAACAACATACACCTTCTCATTGAATCCAATTTTCTGCAGATCAAAAAATTAAATTTTTTAAAATCAAATTTAAGGAAAATAAAAAATTTATAAATATACATGAATGTAAATTAGGGAAAAGGGGGAATTTACCTTAGGGGCAATGTTGATTTGGTAAACGAGGCCAATTTTTTTGATGAGCGCCTTGCCAGCATCAGTAGTGAGATGAAGTTTCATTTGCTCAAATATAGCATCGGATTTCAACTGAGTGGAATTGTCCGCCATAGCTACTGCTACTATTTGCAACAAATAAGTTCAAGAGCAAAATACAAGAAATTTATGGCCTACGGAAAGAGAAATATATAGAGTTGAGCATTAATGGGGATTAAAATGGCAGCTGCAATTTTGGAATTTGGTGGAAAAGATAAAAATAAAGATTGCAGTTTCGATTACTCCACTCTGATTCACAATTAGTGATGAATTTACCTACACTATTATAAAAGAAATATACAAAATTCTAGATAAAAATAATTAATGTGAATTAAATATTATAATATATTTTAAAAAAATAAATTTAATTTCTTTTATTATGCAAATGAATATTTATTTTGAACCTAAATAAAAAGCCAAGTGAAGCGTGTCTGATACTATGGATGATGGAGATGGCAAAGGGGTGCATGATTAGTCATGGTCCTCAGGGACACGCAGTTCAATGTGCGAGATTAGGATGACGTACTTACAAAGCATTAGGGCGTTACGCGCTTGTCGTTTTAAAGTTTGCTTACTTGCACTTTTGTGAAGCCACGTGTGATGAGAACAGAGGAACCCGCGCTTTATTTTTTCCAAGATGTACCTGCGGCTGGGATTGGTAATGCGCGAGCCCCAAATTTCACTTTTCAAGATCGTAACGAGAAAAAAAGATAGCTCTCCCAACTAAACCAACAAAATAGAAGTTTCTCATAAAGTGATTTACGTTAAAAAAAATTAATACGGACCACTCAATTCTCGGATTGATTGTTAAACATTAATAATCAATATTTATAAAGTTATTAAAAAATAGCTTTTGTTGTTGTTACGACAGGCGGAGAGCAGTGCCCGTCTAAGTAATGTGCGCAGTACAAAGTTCATGATGCAGAACTCATTTGCTTCATCCTATTGGTGTGACCCATCCGAAATAAGTATCTTCCAAATAAATGTGAGAATTCCAATGAATCCCTAATTGTCTTTTTTTGTTAGCCTATCGATAATTCCCTAAATTAGACCTGCTTAATCTAGAATAGAACGTGCAATCCTTGAATATCTGAAATTGTCTAAGTGGAAATAGCTTTCTTATCAGTCAATGAGCATCTTGTATTTCATAAAAATTGGGGGCAATATAATCCTTACGTAAGGGCCATCCTATCCAACTTTCGGGCATTAAGATACGTTTCAAGCGTGGATGATTATCATAAGAGATTCCCAACATATCATATGATTCTCGTTCTTGAAAATCCACACTTTTCCAAACCCAGAAAACAGACGGAATTCTAGGATTCCTCCTGGAGGCAAATACTTTTATGCATACCNGGAGATCGGTACAGTTGTGTATGAACTTACAGCATATTATGTTGGAACTCCAACATGCGAAAAGTTCCAGCATAATATACTGGAGATTGGAGCACATGTATATGAAATTTCAGTATATTATGTTGGACCGGTAATTATACTGGAACTCCAGTATATAATGCTGGAAGTCCAGTATACTTTGTTGGAACTCCAGTATTATTCCAGTATAATAGACTGGAATTCCAGTATATTATGATGGAGTATTTTTCGGATTTTGAACAATATTTTCGTTCATATTTATCTTTACATAAAAAGTGACAATTTCGATTATTTTTGAAATAGTGATTATTTCTAGTAGATCACTTTGTAAATTTGATTATTTTTGAATTTATCCCGTGATTTACAGCATTGTCTGAATTGAGTGGGCAAAAGGATTGGGTCGAGTTGATTTTGTATTGGCCTTTATTGTTATCTTTAGGGATTTTTACATAAATAGCCTATATAATTATACATATATTATATATAAATTATATATATATTATACGTCCTATTTTTAGTTTAAGAAATTAAATGAGCGTCTATTTAAGTTAATTCTTCTTATTTTTATTGTTAAGCCCAATTTCTTCTCGACCCATCTAGAGCATTATTTCATGTCAAAATGGCATGGTATAGCTATTTTTGCGGGTGATTATTAAAAAATTATTAGTATTTATAAAATTATTGAAAAGTAGCCACTATTTAAGACAAAGAGATAATTTGGACAAAAGTGTCCTAGCTGAAACACCGAAAGTTCCAGTATAATATGCTATATTATGAACTCCATTATATAAACTTTCGGCATATTATGTATGAACTCTTTTTACATTTGAATTCCAGCACATTATGTTATAATCTCATATATAAAAAAATTCGAACTATATGGTATTATGCTGGAATTTATTCAAAATTTTAAAGGTGTTGCTGTTCATATTTTATTTTACATGAAAAAATAGATAAATTTTGATTAGTTTAAAAATTATGGACAATTTTCAATTAGCAGTTGTAAATTAGGCTCTCTTTTTTTAATTTACCCTTATTTTCATTTTAGATGCAACATGGAATATGTTTTATTTAGGGGCCGGTTTTAAATATTTGTTTGCATGCTATAATTTATTTGATTTTCACTGACCACATTCCGCACAACTAATCAAGGGGAAAGTAAACAAGCAACATTCTTAATTTAAATTAAAAATTGTAGTTTCAAGACAATTCAGGACATTTGTCCGAAGAAAAATTAAATTGAAAAATTAGAATTTGTTATAAAATAAAGACTGTAAAGTAAAAAACTCAAAGACAAACAGAGAGAGTGTGTGATATATTATTTAACATTCAAAATGATGTACATAATAAACTGAAAACTCCTCTATTTATAGAAGAAATGAAGCAGCTGCAAGGCTTTTCAGGAAGCAGTTGTGAGGCTTTTCAGGAAGCAGCTGCGAGGCTTTCAGGAAGCTGCTTGTAAGTTGTCTGCATGAGTTGCTCGCAACCTACCTGTTTAATAAGAAGCTGCTGCAAATCATTTCATTGAGTTGTTTGCAACCTGCCTGCATCAGCTGCTTGTAGATAAACTTCAACATAGTACTAAATGGATAATCTTCTTCAGGAAGATTATCTATAGTGGAGTAATAAATGTACATCCACAATATAATAATTTCATAACACTCTCACGTGGATGTTCATTAAAGATAATATGCCTCGTTAAAACGTTACTAGGAAAAATCCAATGGGAAAAATCCTAGTGAAGAAAAAATAGTACACATATTTAGTAATATATATTTTCAACTACCACATTAAAAACCTTACGAGAAAAATCTCATGGGAAAAAAACTTAGAAAGGGAAAAAGAGTGCAACGCGTATTTCATTCCCCCTGATGAAAACCTTCTTTCAAATATTTGAGTCTCCGCGTTCCAATATTGTATACCATCTTCTCAAAAGTTGAAGTTGGCAAAGATTTAGTGTACAAATCTGCCGGATTGAAACTTGAACGGATTTATTGCACATCAATGTCACCATTTTTCTTAAGATCGTGTGTGTAGAATAATTTTGGTGAAATGTGCTTCGTTCTATATCCTTTTATAAATACTCCCTTCAATTGGGCTATGCATGCAGCATTGTCTTCGTATAAAATTGTGGGTCATTTCTCACATTCCAAACCATATTTTCTCAAATGAATAAATTATTGATCTCAACCATACGCATTCCCTACTTGCTTCATGAATAACTATTATCTCGGCATGATTTGAAGAAGTAGCAGCAATAGATTGCTTTGTGAAGCGCCATGATATGACAGTACCTCCATATATAAATACGTACCCGGTTTGAGATCGAGCTTTATGGGGATCAGACAAATAACCTGCATCTGCATAACCAACAAGATATGCACTATCTTTGTTAGCATAAAACAAAACTCATATCATGAGTTCCTTTTAAAAATCTATATGCTTAATCTCGTTCCAATGCCTCCGTGTAGGAGAAGAACTATATATTTGCTAGTAAATTAACAAAAACATGCTATTGTCAGGCCTTGTAGAATTATCAAGATACATTAGTACACCAATTGTATTGAGATAGGGTACTTCGGGACCAAGAAGTTCCTTTTCCTCTTCTAGAGGTCGGAACATATCATTATTCACTTCAAGTGATTGACACCCATTGGTGTACTTAATGGGTGCGTTTGTCCATGTAAAAGCATTTAAGACCCTTTCTATATAGGCAAATTGATGGATAAAGATCTCGTCTGCTAAATATTCAATTTGCAGACCAAGACAAAAATTTAGTTTTCCAAAATCTTTTATCTCAAATTCTTTATTAAGATATTCAATCGCGTTTTGGAGCTCTTCTGGAGTTCCAACAAGATTTATGTCATCAACATAAACAACAAGTATAACAAATTCTGATGACATTTTCATTATAAAAATACATGGAAAAGTAACATCAGTTATGTAACCTTCTTTCAGTAATTATTCACTAAGGCGATTATACCACATGTGCCCAGATTGCTTTAAACCGTACAAAGATCTTTGTAATCTGATCTAGTACATTCCTCGAGATTTTGAACTATATGCTTCAGGCATTTTAAATCCTTCAGGGATCTTCATATAGATTTAATCAAATAACTCATATAGTTTATGACTTGTATCTAAATGGCATGATATCTTCAAGTGTCTTGACTGCTGGTCCGATCCTCATAACTTTTTACAATATTATACACTATATTGCATCAAATATATCGTCGACAATCATTTTGTATCGGTTTGCAAGCGACATAACTTGTTGAGATCTCAACACTTTCTTTATTTTCAGGTACCTGAACTTCTTCTGGAGTTTCATGAAATGTTATGTCGTGGGCTCTTCTAGAGCTTATTTCCTCCTTATTATGATCATTTTGATCATTTGCTCCTATCTTTTTCAAGGATTTTTAACTTTGGAATCGATCGGTCTACTACGCTTCATGCGTGAAGTAAACTCAATCCTTCAGGGACTTTAATTTTAATAGAAGCATTTGCAGTTGAAATATGATATTTAATTTTGGATCAACAAATGCTTCTAGCATGACTTGAATTATCTTCTGAGTGAGGATCATACTAATGATAAATCGATTCATATAGCATATTTTTTAGCTGTTTATTCCATCCCCCAAATGCTAGAAAGACTTAACATATATCCCCAATATTCTTTGGGAAAGATATCTTTGTGCCTTGTGGTAGAGAAATTAATCATATACCACACATCAAAAGATAGTAAAATTATTTGGTTTCTGTACCTAAACCAATTGTGAGGGGAGCATTTATCATATATTTTTGGTCTGATGCATACAAGTGTTGCTGTATGCAATTTAGAAAATCTTAGACCAACACATGAAGCGTTGTTCTCATAAGCAATAGTTTTGCCATTAATAAGAGGTATTCAATGCTAAACTAGCTTAGATATAAACCAGGATTATCAAGATGAACTATCTTGATTTCATAATCTGAAAATTATGCTATTAATTGAGAAAAGCAATTTCAAATGCCAAACTGCAGGTTGACAATAAACACGCGTGTAACCATCTCATATATGCATCTATAAGTGGTTCATATGATAGGTGTATGAGCCCATATTCACCTTTTATATATTTCAGAATTCAGGGGTTTTAGTCCCAACTTTAGTTGGTATAATCAATTTATTTTGAGAACAAGCAATACAAGAGATTTCTTGAAGAATCTTCTAGTTCTTCAGTATTTGCTTATTTGAATTCTCAAATACCTTATTTTAAAAATGGAAAATGATAACTTCATATTTATCATAGCATGTGCTATCTCTTAGTAAACTTTTGATCTACTATAGCATAAACTTTTGCATTAGTAAACTTCTGATTTACTATGGCTACTTTTGTATTACCAAATTTCTGATTTATTGTAGCAACTTTTGCCTCAGTAAAACTTCTGGTTTACTGTGACTGCTTTTGCATTAGTAAACTTTTGGTTCACTGTGATACATGATATAATACAAATTGAAGAATAAGGCGAGTAAATTCTCACATACATATTATTACCCCTTATGATTGTAGAAACATGAAGATTTTCAATCTTCCAATCATTTGTAGTCTTAATATGATTGCCATTTGTATTAGTAAACTTAAGGTTTACTACAAAATATGTTTTGACCGTGATCATATAATATGAATGACGTATTTGTATATAAACTCTTCTAGAGCCTTCATTTATTATCCACAATCTAATATTTATTAGACACTACTTGTGTCATGTGTCTTCTAGACAAACAATTAGCTCTTCAAGAGTTTTTGATATATTTTGTACTATCAAATATTGCTCAGAAACTTCTGGTATCATGAGAGAAAATCATAATCAAATGAACAATACAAAGACAATTCTAAATTTATAAATGTAAGAAATTAAGAATTTTAGTAATTTTACCACCAACTTTGTGAAAAATGTCTCCTTCAGGGAGAAACGCCATTAACATCTGAATATTTTATATCCAAGTGGAAACCACATAGTCATTACATCCTTCAGGGAAAGATACATGTGTTGTTATTTCCTTCGGGGAACTCAATAACTAATCATAATATGTTAATGTGATTGTAGTAGAAAGCACTCTACAAGAATGCTTTTGCCTTAGAATGATACTTAATAAACTTATCCAAGATACTTTACGTACAACAGGTACGTGCAAAAATGATCTTTATGCCACAAAAATAATATTTATATCCTTTGTTATTCTACCTCTTCAGGAGATGAGTTGTGATATTTTTTCATTCAATCCAGAGAATGAAAATGTGCTTCAAAATAACTTTGAATAGCTCATTATTTTGTTTAAGTACAAAAAGACACAATTTCATAATATTTTCCTGCTTCAAGAAAAAATTTCAATTATTTTACTACTTCAAGAGCAAATTTAAAATACGAAAGTGTATATTCTCTCGATCATATTACCTCTTCTGGAGGTGAATCATAATATGTTTACATTAAGAGTGCGTTCACATTTAGAAGCTTTATTAATATTGTCACATTCACTTCAAAGAATGGATTAATATTATAAAAAAAATGCATCCTTCAGGGAATGGAGCATAATCATCTGAACGTGCATTAACCACATCACATTGTGATGCTTCAAACCTCTTTTAAGATATTTGATACTTCAGGAGAAAATCGAGACATGTATGTAATATGGAGAATTTTTCTCTAAATTATCTTCAATTGTAACCGTAACAAGACTAAATTACCACTTCTAGTGGTCATGATACGTATATACAACTTTTGGTGTGTACCAAATTTAGTTACAATGAGATATGCAAAGTATTGCCACTTCTGGTGGTCGTACTCTGTTAGAGTTCAAGTGAACCATAAAATTAAGTCATAACAAGACTTCAGGAAATATGCCACTGCCGGTGACTATATATTTCTTGAAAATTCCCATACTTAGCCATCAATAGAGATGAAAATAATAAATCATAGTCCCTTCTTGTAATATTTTTCTTCAGGAACAAATTTATGGCATGAACTGCTAAGTTATGCTCCTTAGGACCGAAAATTATATTGTTAGTAGCAAAAAAAAAATATGAATGTCTGATATGTAGGAAGTACTAACCTTTTGAGTAGAACTCTTAATTATGGCGATTGGATTTGATTTATATTCATAGACTTTTGCTAACTCAACTCAACAAGTAGTTAGTGTTAAGCAATATATGAAAGTGCAAAAAGTAATGTCATAAGTTCTTTGCTACAAACCTACTTTAAGATAGCAAAGCAGCAAGGGAAAATAATTTGTCATTCATAAAGACAAAGTGATATAGTAAAATCTTTAAGCCAAATATGGAATCATTTCCATGCTTACTTTGCTAATATGGAAATAAAATACTGACACCAAAGAAACATCAATCATTCAACCCACTGTAAAAAGGGTGGGAATCCATAAATACAACAGTTTGATCTTACTTACAGTGAGAACCGATGCCTTTGGACGAGGATAACTATAGTAATACATCTTTCAAAGTATGTGCTCAAGGCAGAGTCTCGTGCTGATAACGTGTTATAAAATAAAGACTGTAAAGTAAATAAATCGAAGACAAGTAGAGAGAGAGAGAGATATTATTCAAATTTCAAAATGAAGTACATAATGAATTGAAAACTCCTCTATTTATAGAAAAAATGAAGCAGCTGCAAGGCTTTTCAGGAAGCAGCGGCGAGGCTTTTCAGGAAGCAGCTGCGAGGCTTTCAGGAAGCTGCTTGCAAGCTCTCTGCATGAGCTGCTTGCAACCTGCCTGTATCAGCTGATTGTAGATAAACTTCAACAAAGTACTAAATGAATAATCTTCTTCAGAAAAATTATCTATAGCAGAGTAATAAATGGACATCCACAATATAATAATTTTATAACAGAATTCAGGTTACATAATTCATAAATAACAATTTTATAATGGCTACCCAATGTCATTTCTACACTGATCCAAGCTAGCGGGTGAATGATTTGGGCTTGCTAGGATCGTGGGCTAGGATCATAACTTGGTTCAAAATAAACTTGGGTCATGAATAGGCACGAAACTGCAAGAGCAGCATGGGCCTATATAGCTTCCACTTTAAAATCTTGATAGGAAAGAAAGGAAAAGAAAGTCATTAGATAGAAAACGGATTTTCAGTCTTAAATGACTTTTAAAAGATGATACTTGATACTAGTAATAGTTGGTGACTTTTTTCATCATAGTTTGTGCCTTTTACCTTGCCTTTTTTTCTTCATCTAATTTAACATGGTATAGAGTATTCAATTGGACCTATTATTATGTCAAAGAGTTCCTTCTACTAAATTATAGTATTACGTATGTGCGTTGAACTGACGGATTTAATTGAACTTATAACTTTTGATGCGGAGTAAAATTTTAAATATAAAAATTCATTAAAATTGCAAAAACAGTATATATGAACCCATAACTATAAAAATATAATAGGTTCAATACTAAAACCTTGAATATTGACCCATAAGATTTAAATCATGGAACTACCTCTGTGTGCGTTGTATCCAACTCCAAAAAGTTGCTGGTCAATTTATGTAGGAAAATATTGAATTTTATCACAATCCATGTGTTAACACCGAAAAATCAAGTGTCATGCGAAAGCTAGCAAAACAAATCTTGAACGACGATAAATCAGACAACAAACGAGAAATCTACCAATAAAGACACAAACATTTAACGTGGTTCAGTCAATTGACCTACGTCCACAACGGAGATGAGCAATCCACTATAATAAAAGAGAGTACAAAATAATGAGAGAACAACCTCACGAAGAGGTAAACACAAGTGACATACTAACACTTATCCCGTAAAGCTCTCCCCCTAAACACGACTCTCAAACCCCATTGGCTACATTGTGGATGCTAATGAATGAGAAGGAAGAATCTTCCATTTATAGAAGTCCAAACCTTTTCCTACAAGAAAAGAGACTAACCAAATATGAAAGAATTATAATTTCCTTTTACAAGAAGGAAAATTCAATTATAATAAATATGTTATCCTTTCCTTCAAGAGATAGGAAAACCAAATATGATAAGAAATCAGGACAACCCTAAACATCATGAAGTAAGTATTTTTTCTTGAACTAAGAAAAGAAGCAATACGGGTCGGAGAGTCTGCAACTATAAAATAAATAAATCAGAATTTTCATATGTTATTGTTTAAGTTATGAAATTTGAAAAATTCACATAATCTAGCACTTATCACGTGGAAATGCAATTTCGAGTCAGCATTTGACTTGAGGTAGAGAGTGAAATCGCCAAATTGATTGGTCTAAACTCTAAGGGGGCCCAAAAGGGAGGTTTGACGGGTGAAGTGATAAAATGATAAGGGCCGAACATGTCCTTTTTCTTTCTCATCCAAGAAAATATTGCAGACTGGCGCCATTGCTGCAAACGTAAATCACTGGTAATCTCTTGTCTAAAACCTTACTATCTCAACTTCACTTCCCTGATATCCCTTTTGTTTCCTTTTTCATGTTGATTCAATTTTGTTACTTTCCAATCTAACCTCTTCTTAGTGTTGTTGATTTAATTTAGAATGAGATAAATCATTGTTAGGAATTTCTTATTGAAATTTGTTTTTCTTGCCGTAATGAGTATTATATTGCATAGGATGGACTTTAAGGATTGTTATATTTGGGATAATCTACTCTTCAAGCATCTGGGCTTATTCTTGGGTCTTATCCTTTATTATAGTCGTAACAACAATTTCCATTTTTCTAAAATTTGAGATCATAATTCACGATGCCAAGGTCTATAGATTTTCGTTCATAAAAATAAAATGCTTAGCTTATATGACCAAGGGGAACACACTTAAGTGAGATAAAGCTAGACTAAGTTGTTCTATACTGAACTAATTCAGACCTTTAATTTTGTTATAGGCTTTGATTTCACTGAAGCAAACATCTTCAATACATGTTTTCTGCTTTTGCCAATGTGGCACATGGAATCTGCATGTAGAGAAATTCATATAGCATCCCCTAGTTCTGCTGAAGTGAACAATGATGCTGCGATGGTTACAATTAATTGCAGCTTTCTCTTGATTTTCTGTTTGTTTTATTCAATGTAAACAGTGAGCATCAAACTGATCTCCTTGCTTGATCTGTCTTTGTCCTTTCTGCATTACAAATTTATGAGATGTGTGTGGTTGCTATTACTGTAAACAGCACTGGTTCTTTTACTTTCTCAATTCCTAACAGCTTGGCCTCTTTATTTCAGTGGCCACTGCTGTGACAAGTCATCAAATGAGAATTTGATCTGAAAAACCACAAGGAATTGTTGCTTTTTTATATCTGAGGTTTGACTTTGCTTGTCAAAAGTCTCCAGGATCCATTCATCCAGAGGTAATACCGCTTTCAGTCAGTTCTTAAAACAGACTCATGCAAAGACTAGGCATTGTTGATTGGCAGCGTAACTTGAGTTTTAGAAGCACAAATCTTCTAGATGGTGAACCAGCCCACTCATTGCTTAATTCTCTTTCCTGTAGAAGTATCACTGAATCATCTCATTTAAAGGCAAGGCTTTGTTCAAAACTTAGACATGCAGATTTGAATGTCACACTTCAAAGTCTCGTGCGTCAATGCTCAGAAATTCAGAGTGCAGTCCATGACAACATTGAAGAACTACTTGATGAAGAGGACGATTTATGTCCTGTTGAATGTGTAAGAGAATTTAAGACTGATGAGGAATTCTCCATAATATTGGAAAAAGCAAAAAAAGCTGGTTCTTTGGTTGTGGTAGACTTCTATCGCACAGCCTGTGGCAGCTGCAAGTATATAGAGCAAGGTTTTGCAAAATTGTGCAGGGGAGCTGGTGATGAGCAAGCACCAGTTATATTCTTAAAACACAATGTAAGTACTATATTAGACATAATTAAAGAAGGATATGCCTTAGTCGCTTCACCTCATCTCAAATATCACAAGGAGCATTTCTGTTTTAGTCTAAAACTTGTCAGGAGCAAAAGTATTTTCCTTTCACTTTTTCTTTCTCAATGAAACAAAAGATAGTGTGAATAATAATTCCCATATCTGCAGGTGATCGATGAATATGATGAACAATCTGAGGTTGCTGAACGACTGCGAATCAAGGTGAAACTTTTTGATGGCTTAAATCAATTTATAGTTGTTGCTTCTCCAATCTGATTGATAATATTACTTCTTTTGTTTAGAATTGGGAAGACCTAGTTTTTGTGGTACAAAAATATAACATCTCAAATGTAACTAACTTAAAAATGCAGACAGTACCCCTTTTTCACTTTTATAAGAATGGAGTCCTATTGGAAGCTTTTCCCACCAGAGACAAAGAAAGGATTCTTGAAGCTATTCTTAAATACTCTGCTCCACCTTCCGCGGATGCTTGAACTGGTCTGGTTTGCACTTGCTTCTGTATAGACATTCTTGGTGCTCAGCACACATTGAAACAATTTATTTTTGCTTTCAATGTACATCTGTATTCTGTAACATAATACCTTTGAAGTTGTTGTTCTACTCATAATAAGAAATTATACTGAATACACTTGTATATCGATATTTCTTTATTTATATCAGGTAGGTTCAGAAGGGGACTTGTTTTAAAATAAAATTGACTCTGAATAATTCAGTAAGCAAGAATTTTTATTCTGAGGATAGCATTAAAACTTTCTAGCGAGTAACAACTCCTATGAGTAAAGTGAAACTTAATTGAGATCTATGTTGCACGGACTCTCAGAAAGCTTGTTGCGTGTCCGATCCTCCAAAAGTAGCAGCTGCTGATAAGCAACGGATCTAACTTCTTCCTTATAGAACCTCAAATTCGATTTCTACCACTAGTTTTCTCTTCTCTTTTCATTAAGTTGGGCATTGTAAGAGGTAAGGATTGCAAATTCACACATAATATGTTGTATAAATGCTACACCTAGTTAGAGTAGTTCATAGGATCTCCTTTGATATGTCAATGAAGTTGGGATCTCAGTGTCTTCAAGGTAAGTTTTCTTCTTTAGTGATTGGCTGCAGCTCTTAGACACTAATCCAAGGCTAGGGATATACAAAGATGATAATTCACATGAAATCATGGCACTAAATATCAGCAATTGTTCTCTTTTGTAAGCTCATCTTGTATATGGACCATGGATCCTGGATCTTGGAATGTGTTTCAGCCGATGTGCACCTTAAAATGAGCCCTTGCATTGTTAAGTTCTTGTGAAAATGCTACTCCTTCCGCCCCAAATCATGTCGTTTCTCATAAGAACATCTGAACGTGTAACAACTACAACAACAACAACGACCCAATAAAATCCCATCGGTCGGGTCTAGGGAGGGTAGTGTGCATGCAGGCCTTATCCCTACCCCGAGGGATGAACATGTTAGTAACAGCAAAATGTAATAAAAAATGTAAACATAAAAATGTGCTAATCCTTTTAGAATAGAAAAAAAAACAAGGAAAAAGTTCAAACTAATTGGTACAGATTGAATATGATCTATTCTTTTGTTAGGAAGGACATATCTTAGTTATACTTAAGTATCCAATTTTTCTCAAGACATTAATGTCTGGATCATTTCAGTTATGAATCAGTCTGAAGGGAAGCCATAGTGAACGGTTAGTTGTCTCCGTGTGACTTAGAGGTCATGTGTTTGAACCGTGGAATTAGTTACTGTTACTTGTATTAGGGTAAGCTGTCTACATCACAGCCTTAGCGTGCGGCCTTTTCTGGGACCCTATGTAAACGCGAAATACTTTGTGCACCGCGCAACCCCTCAGTTATGAATCAGCCTATGTGTTTGACAGGCAAGAGGTTTTTATGACAGACAATGAACTAGATTGATGATAAAGAGTGATAACTTTAATATGTTTCCTATGAGAGTGTATGAGTCCACATTGAGGACCATTGTCTCACCTAATACACAGAGGAATAGAGACAGTGAGGCAGAAGGGTAAAAATGTTTAAATGCCACAAACTCTATTAGCCACATTTTAGCAGTGTACAAGGTCAATCAAAAGTTGTCCCCCCCTTTTTTTTCTTGGTATTGTGCTCTCCAGCTTAGAGATCACCCACCACTTTAAAACTCACCCAATATAACCTTCAACACTTGGCTCTTCAATAGCCTCTCTGATAAGGACCTTACAAACAGGACTTGTACTGAGTAGACACATGGCAAAAGCAAAAGATATTTAAAACAAGACAGTGAAAATCCCATTTCCCATCCCAACACATGGGCAAAGTCTATTTGCTTATTTATGTCAACAAAAAGCCAAAATAAAGGATACTAAAAGAATGAATGATTCAAAGCTCAAATCAATATTTTTACACTTTGTGAATTCCAATTCTTGCAAATTGAAATGGTACAAAATGCTAGCTGTAAAGGTACTCAAAATTAAGAATACCTTTAGTAGTAAAAAGTAAATTATAGTAAGTACTAATTTGTAGGGTGAAAAATGGAGATCTCTTTCATCCCCTATATGTTTTTTTTTTTGGGGGATGAGCAACAATCTTGGATAAGATTGATGAAATCATTTGAGATATGCAAATCAGTAACAGCCATTTTGTTTCTGCTGCTCAGTGCCTTTAGGTTGAAGTGGTAGATTCTTTCCAAAATCTTGCTGGTAGTCCACCCACTGGAACTGGAAATGGTCCATATTGAATTCCACTATTAGATCCTTCCACTTCCCACCTATAAATAAAAAAAAATCACAAATAAAACGTATTAGTCAATTAATTACGTTTAGTTCCCGGGGTATGAAGTCGTTTTTGTTAGGAAGTGCTTTACCCCTTAATGTGGGATTTCCCGGCGCGAATCCGGATTTAGTCGGGCCCCAATGTGAGTACCAAACACCGGATGGGAAATGAAAAAAATACTATTCCATTCCGTTTAGCATAATATCATGCCTCATTATAGAATAACGTGATAGCCCACAAGATCATAATGTAATGAATGTCTAGATCATGACGGTGGCATCTCTCATATATAGCATGTTCGTCGTGAGTAAGAGGGTGTTTGGATTGACTTTTAAGCTAGTCAAATCAGCTTTAAGTTATTTTTAGCTTTTTGCAAAGTAAAAAAACGCTTAAAATGAGTTAAAAACCGCTTAAAACAAGTCAAAAATAATAAGTTAGGCAATCCCAACTTATTGTTTTTGACTTAAAAGATATTTCGACTGAAAATTCATATTTTTAAGCCAATCCAAACGGGCTCTATGACAATAAGAGGGTGGTTACAGATCAGCTCTGAACTCTTTCATTAGAAATTATCGAGCACGGTGACGTGTCGGTTTAGAAATCACTTTAAACTTGATTAGTCCAAAATCTTAAACACAGTTTAATTTATGTTTAATGAAGTTTGTTACTTTTTGAGGCAACAGTAGTAAGTGTACTAAACGTTGTTTTACACATTATATGACACGTTATCCATTATTAACTCATTAAAAAACATGATTTAACATGTCATGATCTTATAAGTATTGGAAGGATTATTAAAAGAAAAAAGAATACCTGAATTTAGTGACTAGATGATGAGTCATAATTAGCATTTCCAGCTTGGCAAGTTCGTTCCCTGGACAAGCGTGTACTCCACTGCCAAATGGCATAAATGTATTGGGTTTTTGCACATTCTGCAAATAAATATGAATAATTAATTTGTCATTAAATTTTTTTAAACTAGTAAAGTGATGGGGTAGGTAAAGAAAATTATTAAGAAGTAGTACACGTAATATAAAGGGTCCAGTGGTACCTCAAATCTTGAAGGATCAAATTTTTGTGGATCAGCAAATAACTCTGGGTTGTGATGAATATTCCTGAACAAAGGCATTACTTTCCATCCCTTTGGAATTAGGTACCCTACACCCATATTTTCAAAAAATTATTTCAGGGGCAGAGTCAGAATTTGAAATTTATGAGTGAAAATTCGGCTCGTTTTAAATATTATATATACTTAATGAATTTTCTAATACACATGTAGCCCTAAGCAAAAGTTACGGTTTGTCCAAACCGTAGCTAATACAGAGGCGTATCCAGGTTGGGGATATGGGTTCACGTTAACTCACTCCTCTTCCTAAACCATATATAACAATGTTATATTTCTTCAAAATTACTTAGATATATGTGTGTGAACCCATGCTCAAAGACTCTTATGGTGTAATTATTATTCGGTGCACCTCTACAAATGAAATTGGCAGTTCAAATCCCACGCTAGACGGTCTTATTTTCAGCACAGAGTATAAATATATATGTAAAAATTAATGAAATGTCAATAAGAATATAATTTTGAACCCATAATTTCAAAGGTGCAGCGAGTTCATGGTAAAAGACTAAAGTTAAACTCGTCAAATATAAATTTTTAATCCACCTCTTTATAACAGTACATTCATCTACTTGAAATCCTGAATCCGCGTAATAGTATGGTTTCACTCCTGGTTCCTTTTAAATCTATCAAACTGATACAAAGGTCAGCCATTTTTGGAAGACCACGTCATTTATTACTTCCTTCGGTCTATTTATCTATCACTTTTTGAACTTGCTGTCAGATTCATTTCATTTTAGATATCGGATTCATAATTAAATATTTATATATTTAATAACCTTTTTAATATACATATTGAGTCTAAACAAAAGTTACGATTTGTCTTAATTGTAACTAATATTGTGGTTGCGCCCCTGATTTCTATTAAATCTACCAAACTGATATAAAGGTCAGCCATTTTTGGAAGACCGCATCATTTGTTACTCCTTCAGTCTATTTTATCTATCATTTTAGTAAAAAAGAAATGGTCAAAAATATTTGTTACTTTGAAATATGAAGAAGACATTGACTATTTTTGTCCATTTCCGCTCATACTACACTAGATAAGTGTAAGATAGTCAACTAAATTCTTTATGATTAATGTTATAAAATAGTTTTGTTTTTTTAATGAGTATGCCAAAACCTCGACAAATGAAATAGATATAAGGAATTAAATTTTTTCCCATTGGCTTACCTTTGTATTCTACATCAGCCACAGCTTCTCTAAATGTGAAAGATATAATGCTAGCTAGTCTCAATGTCTCCAAAACAACCTATACAAGACACATTGTGAAGAAGTTAATGTTAAAACTATTTTAAGTCCTTCAATTTTTTTAAAGAAAATATTAGTCAATATTGTCTGTCAAGTAAAACTGTTACTACCTTGTTAGTAATGGGCATCTTTCTTGTTTGTGTCCATGTCAACCCATGATTTTCTTGTTCATTTGACTGGCAGATTGCTTTCTGTTCAGCCTGCAATAATTACAGACATTATTAATGCCCAAACATTGAATGCCAAACATCACACTGTCTTCTAATCAATAGTTTTTTTATGGTCGGGATAAGTAGCGAAACCAGAAATTTATCCAAGAGTGTTCAAATTTGAAAGAAGTGAAAAAAATTCTCTGACAAAGGGTGTTCAATATATGTTATATACCTTTAAAATCTATTTTTTTTTACCTATATACGCGGTTTAATTTTTCGACGAAGGGTGGTCAATTAACCACCCTTTATGATAACATAGCGTCGCCCATGGTTAGGACAAACATGTAGGTTGTCTACATAATATCCTTAGTAGGTGCGGCCCTTCTACGGACCGTACGTGAATACGAGTTACTTTATGGATCGGAGTGCCCTTTTACGAGCACTAAAAATAAATGTGAAAGGAATCTTCTTGATCATTATTTACCTTGACATTCTCAAGAAGCTTAGGATTATCCTGAAGATACTTTAAAATCCAAGTCAAAACACTTGCTGTAGTGTCTTGTGCTGCAAAAAGAACTCCTATAATATTATCAGCAATTTGATCTACATTTAATACCAATCCTTTCTCATCTTTGGCATTCAAGAAACAATTCAACAGCCCTTTCTCTATTAGCTTCTTCTCCTTCCTTTCACTTATGATTTCACTTAGAATTTTTCCAAGTCTCTTTCTTGCCTTCACACATAATTAAAAACATGATCGTCAGTTTCAGTCCCACTGTGAAAACCTACAAAATTTAGTGATGACGACTAAAATAACACTTACTTGAAGGGACTTTCTATAAGGACTTCCTGGCAAATTTGTAGGGAAAGAATTGTAACCCTTATCAACTATGCTATAATTCTTCTTCAATTGATCTTTAAGATGAGCATCCAAATGTCCAAATATAGCAAGGATACCTACTTCGAACGAATACTGACACGAAAAAAAGAAGAAGAAGAAGATAAATGTCAGTAAACGTTCGTTTATACTGTCAGTGTATATAAGTAAAATCCGATAGTAAAACCAACCTTTTTCATTTCATGATAAATGCTAACAACATGTCCACCTGCCCAAGAGTTTAATGCAGAAATTGCTAATTCTTCGATATGAGGGATTTGGTTACGAATGGCTTCTGGATTTAAAGATGTCTGAACAAGTTTTCTGATATGGATATGGTAGTTTCCTTGATGAAAAAACAGCGCAGATTGACCAATTAAAGTCTCTTTGCTTTTGGGATAAGTTGGCTTGAATAAATTAGCTTGGTTCACTAGTACAAATCTAGCAGCTTCTGGACTTGCCAACATGACACAAGGACAACCTAGTATTTTTGTCTTAAAAATTTCACCATACCTGAAAAAACATTTTACAACCATTAATGTTTAATATTAGAAGAATTAAACTTAATAGCCGTCAACTCAATCACTTAAACTAAAAATAACGACACCGAGCGAAAATGGTACCTTCTTTGCCTGTTAATGAAGAAGATATTAGGGTCTTGAGAATAAAGTTGAAGAGTTTCTCCTATATAAGGCCACCCCATTGATCCAGGTGGAAGCTTATAAGCTTTCCTTTGGGGTGATGATTTCTTATTTCTTGTTATGACAAAACAAAAATATAAGAAGATAGTAAGAAGAAATATAGAGATATAGAATAATAAGTCAAAATTAGTCATCTTCCTTTTTGTAATAGAGCTTTCTAATTGTTATAGGAGAATGCTAACATATAGTGAATGGGGTAGTGATCTTTTTTTTTTTTTGATGTAGCAGAGTGGAGATGATGCTTCTTTATATAGGAATGAAAGGGGGTAGAAAGAGACATTTAATAGGAGAATAGTAGTCGAAAAAAAAGTTTATGTTCAAAGATTACTATAACCTTGTCTTCATTATCTGATTTCACATATGTTTAAACATTAAATTTAAGTTAACTCAATTAGATAAGTTTATTTGATTCTTTTTTTTCAATTGTATCCTCACCAAGCATATCGCATTTATACTATCACTAATCTACCGTCCGACTTCTCTATAACGACATCTCTATATAACAACACTTCAATATAAAAGTTAAATTTCGGTATCTATTTTCATCTTATGTTGTAATATATGTTCTCTATAACAACATTTCGCTATAACATCCAAAAATATTCGGAAGTTATAGAGAGGTTTGACTGAATAATGAAATACATTATTATATATTTCCTTATTTAAAAAGTAGGTGATTCAAGCATATTACACATGCTTTAGGTTACACTTAGTCCTTATCTAAATGAAATAAACTGTAGTGATTACAAATATATTAATATACTTACTCTAGACTAGGCTTAGCAAACTTATTACTGTTAATAATCTAATTACAAGCATATATATAATGGCACATACTTTTGACTCTTTGCATTATGCTTTTATAGGAGACTAAAAGTGTTTGATCATTTCATCAAATATGTATCACTAGCTTATCTGTAGTGACTGATGATCATTATTCAATAATGTTATTGAATTTGGAAAAAAAATATTTAAGAGACAAGGCTTGGTCCATTGAGCCAGCCCAGCCCAGTCCGTAATTTAACAGGGTTGGGCTAGAGTTTTTGGAGTCCATTTGAAAACGAGGCTTTTAAGCCCGACTCGAGTAAGCCCGTGGCCCGTGAGACTTGACTGAGTCGGCCCGTAAGCCTAATAAATTTTTTATTTAAAATATGAAATATAGAACGCATACTACCTCTAGCGATGGAAAGTCAGAATTGGATCTTTACTTAGAGGAACCAAAACTTGATCTTGAGAAGTTCCAAGAGATGAATGTTGTCATGTATTAGAAGGACTATTCTAGAAATATCCCGATCTTTTAGTGATAGCGCATGATGTACATAGTATTCCTACATAGCATCAGAATTAGTATTTAGCATTGGTGGATGTGTTTGACAAAGTACAGAAGTTGCATCCATCATGAAAATATTCAAACAATTGTTACTACTCGAAATTGACTGCACGACTTTTCCAAAACTCAAACTGGTAATTTTTTTTTATGTGAATTTGAATATTGTTAGTTTTTAAAATTTAATTATTCTTAATATTTAACTAATTAATATTGCGTATAAATTGTAGATGTAGATGAAAGTGAAGATGTTAAGACAACCTTGTTACAAGCGGATTCAAATGTGTTTGATGAAAATGACGTGTTGTATATCCAATAAGCATCATGGACGTTCTCATGAATAATATATTTTGAGTTTTGACTTTTAGTGAATGAAGTATAATCTTGTTTTTTACTTTTTTAGTGTTTATTGTGATATATTGGAACAACATAAAAAAATATTAAGTTTTGCAAACACATTTCTATAAAATATTTTTTAACGTTTAAATATTTATCTTTTTTTAGGTTATAACTTAAAGAAAAAATATAAAATTATATTTAAAAAACTTATGGGCCGGCCTGTGAGAGCTTACTACCCACATAGAACTGAGGTGGGCTGATCATTATAAGGCCCATCAAAATAGTGGGTTAACCCAACCCAACCCGTCAATTGATAAAGCCCGCGTGGGCTGAGCTAACCCGACCAGGCCCGGACCATATTGATAGCTCTAAGATTTGACATAACTACTCCTCCATAATGGTCATTCTTTTCTTTTTCATTAATTTAAATATGTTATTCATAGTTTAGATTTCATTTTTTTGTTTGTTATTTGTAGATACAGTGAATAGTTACCTCGGTTGAATCTAATGTACTTCCAATAGTGATTTCTCTACTATACCACGCCGTGGAATCAAAAGCTTATGTGCATTTTTTACATGATTTCAGGTTCCTCACCGGTGCAATGACCGGGGCGGTCCGACGAGTTTTGTGGCCTAAAGCCAAATTTTATGAGGGATCTTAACCTTTTTTTTAAAAAAAATATTTATTTATTTGAAGTCTATTTTTCTGACGTCTCTTAGATACAAAGTTATTAATAATTTTCTTATAATCAATAACTCCTAATAAGTCTCTTTTAATTGACAATATACCTAATCCATTTAACCTTTCTTGACATTGTTGATATTAGGTAAGATTTTGTTAGTTTAATTTTGAAAATTTATTTCCGCGAAAGCGACGATAACAAGAGTTATTAACATTATCCCATAAGTAATATAGGCATTGGAAAAAGAATCAAATCTTTTTGTTTGACCGAGTGTATCAACGAAATTGTTATCTTCTAATTTGTACTATTTTTCTTAATATTTTTAATTTTGAATATAAATCTAAACCATCAATATCGAATTGATTATTATGCTTTAAGGAACATTCAAGATTAAGGTAATATTTTTTCAAATTTCCATCATCTAGTGATCTTAATTTTTTACCGCTAAATAGAAAATCAAAAATATTTTCATATGCTTCAAATTGTTCAAATCTATTTTGAAGTGAAAAAAATAACCTTGTCTACTATGTATAAAGTAATCAACTCCAAATGACTCTTCGAAAGATTTTGAGATTTATCATCAACATTCTCATCAATTTGTTATTTCCTATATATTATCATACGTTTCTTACGAAATTCGGGTTCAATATTCATTTCAAGTGTAATTTTCGTGGCAAAAATCATAGCAGTTGCAAATCCTTCTTCTCTGTACTTGTTAAAGAAAGAAGTCAAACTTTTTCACTTCACATAACCTTTTTTAAAACTTATACATAGCCTATTAGGTGTAGCAAAAAATGAGGCCTCCACAAATGTGGAGCCTAAAACAGTTGCTTTACTTGCTTTATGGAAGGGCTGCCCCTGCATGGACCACTCGCCGGTTAGGCACATTTACCGTGAAGACAACAAAGTGGCGCACACCCTAGCAAGCTACGGGAGTACTTGGGCCTCGCATAACTATCCTGAGCGTAAAGACTTATTTTGAAATGAACCATCTTTATTTGCTTCTTTAATCTTTCGCATAGACTATTTAGGGACCGAATCGTTAAGATCAGTTTCACGCTGTAATAACTCTACTTAATTTTCAGCTTTCAATAAAAGTTCTTTAATTCAGCCCAAAAAAAAAAAAATTTTGAAGGGGGTTCTTAAATGAAAAATTTTCACAAACCACTATTGTTTAGTGGTTATTAGCTAGTTGTAGCTACCATTTACTATATTACTTCTTTTAACTGTGTTTTCAGATTTTTAGAGTGTATTCGATGTATTTAAGCTACTGTATTCATGAATACAGTAGCATTTCTAAGCGTGAAACAGGGGATTACAACTAGACAAATTTTTATATTCAAGTGTATTCGACTGTATTCATGGCGTGAAACATGGGATTACAGCTGGACAGATTATTGTATTCGATTGTATTAACGGCGTGAAATAGGGGATTACACTGTTTTTAAACGGGAAGTGAATCAATTGACATAATAGACTCCTAATATAACTCAACAAACTCAATTATAACACACAAATTTTGTATTTTCAGTTATAAAAAAAAGATTCTCAACCGAAAAATACCCCAAATATATAGCTATCTTCAGAGAAATTATATAATACACATGAATACATAAATTATATTAATTAAAAAAAACATATGAATACATTCATGGAATATAGCGAGACAATGAATATAGTGAAATACATAAAATACAACGGGATACATTAAAAAAAAAATAATGAATACAATGAAATACAGCGAGAAACATTGTAATACAATGAAAAAGAAGACAATGAATACAATTAAATAGATGGAAATACAGCAAGATACATTGAAATACATGAACTATCAATATCGTCAGAGAACATGCCGGGTTCTACCAGATTGGGCAGAACCCTTAAACGACGAAGAGAAGAGGAAGACGGAGATTTATATAGAGTTTTGTTTCTCGTGATACAACGGGCCAAGTTTTGGACTCGAAACGCCATTGTTCATCTGCCGGATCTGGCCGTTCAGAAAAAACTCGTCGACAGAGCTCATGGATCCATCCGCGTCGTCGTCGTCGATAGTAATCCTAGCGGAGAAGTCAAAATCTTCGGAAGGAGAAGAATTGAAGTGCAAACAACATTCTTCTTCACACTAGTAGTTGACAAAACGAAGTGCATAGGACTCGTCGGAGCACTGTAATAGAAGCCACTGTGTGGTTGACCACGACCTGGATTTGAAGGAGCACTAACGTACGGAGTGGAATCGTGGTTTCGTTCTGTATTTGGGAGAATCATGGTTGTATTCATGGAGAAGAACTGGAGTTGAGAGAAAGAGATTGGAGAAAAATCTGAAAGAATGAGAGAGAAAAATAATACAAGGCGTATTTTATGGCTTAAGAGTAGGATGTGACCATAAATAGATATTTGGCTATAAAAATCAAAAGATAGCTATGGAATATAATTTTTTTAAAAGATATTCATTTAAAATAAATAAGGTATCAACCTTTACTATAGGAAATAACTAATCCTTCTTAAATACTCGATGCCACATTCCTCATTGTATAAGAATAAACTTGCACATTTACATTGTAAATTTGGATTTGCTCCCTTTAAGTTTAAACCCCTTTTCTTGGGTCGTTTAATCAAAACGAATAAGAGAATGGCGGAATTAGTGCAAAGGGAGTAGGAACGGTTATATTTCATAAACTTCTATAGTCTAAGGTAGGGGTATATATAGGTCGGGTTGGTTCAGATTTTCTAATTATCAAACCAAATCAGTTATATCGTGTTATTAAATCTAAAGACCAAACTAAACCAATAAAAGTCAGGTTTTTAAATCTCGGTTTTTCTCGGGTTTTCGAGTTAATTCGTTTTTGCCCATAAAGTCTTCATAGCACAAAACATAGAATTTGTGCTTCAAATATTTCTTTAATCCTAGTAAGACAGAATTATAAAGTGTTGTTTAATAAAATAACATAAATATAAGATGATTCATGGTATTGTGCTAATATTCAACAATATAGATGAGAAAATCGCACAAAATAAATATTATTAGTAAGCCATAATGAAAAAAAACTTAATTTAAAATTACTAATAAGTTGCTAAAATAAGTACAACTAATAAATACTATTATTTACATGACTAAACACTAAAAGAAAAATAAGTTATGCATTTTATCTAAACCCATGCATTTGAATTAAATGTCTTTTATTATCATTAGTGTTGATTTGATTTTGGTTTAGGATTTATTTGAGTTACTGATATTTAAGGGCTATAAAACTTATTGGAACATCCAAAATTTATAAGGACTAAGCACTACAAGAAAAATAAGTTATGCATTTTATCTAAACCTATGCATTTGAATTAAATGTCTTTTATTATCATTAGTGTTGATTTGATTTTGGTTTAGGATTTATTTGAGTTACTGATATTTAAGGGCTATAAAACTTATTGGAACATCCAAAATTTATAAGGACTAAGCACTACAAGAAAAATAAGTTATGCATTTTATCTAAACCTATGCATTTGAATTAAATGTCTTTTATTATCATTAGTGTTGATTTGATTTTGGTTTAGGATTTATTTGAGTTACTGATATTTATGGACTATAAAACTTATTGGAACATCCAAAAATTATAAGGACTAAACACTACAAGAACAATAAGTTATGCATTTTATCTAAACCGATGCATTTGAATTGAATGTCTTTTATTATCATTAGTGTTGATTTGATTTTGGTTTAAGATTTATTTGAGTTACTGACATTTATGGACTATAAAACTTATTGGAGCATCCAAAATTATAAGTCCAAACTTGAAATAATACGTTAAAAGATAAAATTATGAAAAATCTTAAGAAGTATTAATAAACTACACTACAATTAATAAATATTTTCATGTATTAAATATATTTAAAACTTTTATACATATAATGTAGGATTGATTTGCTTTCTATTTGATTTTTTTAAAGTTAAAATCAAACTAAACTAAATATCGTCGGATTTTTTTTTTCTAACACCAAACCAATCAAACCAAATCATAGTCACGTTTTTTTTCTTGGTTTAACTCGGATTAACAGATTAGTGCGTATTGCCGGTTTCATTTATACACCCCTAGCCTAAATCATCCATACTATCAAACTTTAAAAATACAACAAACTTAATATTAAAAACCTTAAAATTGAATGCATAAAATTTAAATTCTGGTCGACCTCCGGCAAAGGTCGATATAGATGTTGTGTCTGCCCATTGACTAACAACAGATTTGATATCTACATAGAAAGAGAGAATCCGCTGCAGATAAAATACGTCTCTACTAGGCAATGCATAGAATGACTGAAAGCAAATCCGAAAATATACTATAATTCAAGTCGAGGGTAATATTCTAGGACTAAATACTATATATATAGATTGAATTGACCCAAGAAAAACACAGTTGCCTTGAAGAGTTTCTTGGGTACGCTAGAAAGTAGAAATACTGTTGGGAAATTGACTTATTCATGAAATTAAATGTGGAGAAGAGAAAGTTCTTTCAGAATAATGCCGCAAGCAAACTATTCTTACCAAAATTTAAGAATATTAGGATTTAGGATATACCAATACTAAATATAAAGAGTTGCACTTACACCAATTAATTTCTGCCGTTTTAATTAATATAAAATTCCCATCAAGTTGGATTTTAGCCTTTCAAAATGTTACACGTCCAGTATTAAGGAAAATCATCCGTACCAAATCTAAGATTACGAGTTACTATATAAATTTGGACTTTCTAGGTTGTCCCCTGTCGAATTCGATTCATTTGCCCTATTGTTTATGTCACCGACTTTGGGATTAACTACTAAAGAAACCTCCAGTATTTTCTATTGATTTTTGATCTGAGCAGTTTACAGTAATTCCGATAAGTTCTACTTTGGATAAATATTGTGTCTTTGGATTACCTTTAAAGAAAGCACTACTTTTGGATAATATTTTAGTTTTAACTTTAGTTTGCGAAAACAACATATCTTTTTTTTTTTTCTTTTTTCTTCGAAAACATTTTGGTCTGATAAATGGAAGACAACGAAACGAAGTTGTTAACAATTGCTGCAAAACTTTTCTAAAAGCTTTTCCAAAATTCAAAGTAATGAAGATAGTTAATTCTTCTAGTATCTTTTAATTAATTACATACCATGATTTCTCATAGCTAAATTTTTTTATAACAGTTTCATTTGTTCCGATTGTTATAAAAGATATATTATAACGTAATATAAAAATCGATTTCAAGAAAAACTTGACTTTTATAGTGAATGGCTATTATATAGAAATATTATTATAAAGAGATGTGACCGTATCATATTGTCTAGATAATATCTTCAACCACTAAATCTTCTGTATGAATAGGGTTTCAAAATACTCGCAAAAGTACTTATATTGATGCTATTATCATGTCGAATCATTATTTACTATCACTTATGTTTCAATTTTTTACACTCTAATAAAGAGGATAAAGTACACTACGAAGTTCAACAATGTAATTGGATATCCGCATAACTGATGAAATTCAACGATGCAATCAATAACCAGCAGTATTGTCTTCCCCAATGTTACCTTAAGTCAATCAAGTGGGGGTCTCAAATTACATGAACTTCTATATATCAAAAGAAAAATACTAAATTAGTGTTTGGACATAGATTTTGTTTGAAATTTAAAAAGAAGAATTTTTTAATTTGTGCAATAATTTTTAAAAGTTAAAGTTATGTTTGGACATATATTTTATTAGAAAAAAAGGTTGAAGTTTTGTGAGCGGAAGAAAAAATTTCACCCAAAAAATGCCCTAAACTATTTTTTGAGAACTTGAAAAAAGAATTCAATTTTTTTTTCAAAAATAGATCATATTCCTTGAATAAATAATGTTTTTAATTTTTTTTTGAAACAAAATAGGCAAAATATATGGCCAAACAGGAGCGTAAACTCAACAAAAGTTAAACTTGGTGTTTACACCAAATGATATTATTAATTTACTATGAATAAGTGACAAATTGAGATTAGTGTAAAGGAGTTAACTAGGAGTGTTGACGTCACTTAAGCTTGTAACTAGAGTTAGTGGTGAGTTGAGTTTAACCATAATTAGGTGTAGCTGAGATAAATTAACCACATCAGATAGTTAGTTGTAGTAGGTTAAATACACGTATATATGGTTATAAAGGGTCATACTTCAGCTAAGACAAAGTGCAGCTCTCTCTAAAACTTCAGCTTCTTCTCTGATTCTCCCTGCAAATCTCATCTTCCCTGTTATTCAACAATTTTGTCCACAGATTGATGGAAATTAATATGGCATCAGAGCAGTAATTGATCGAATCTAGGGTTTCTCACTGCAATCTTGTGAAGAAGCGAGAGATTCGACGAATTTTTTCTGAAGCCCTAATTTTTACTGATGGCGATTGATGAAGCTACAAATCAAGGATCGATTGTGATTGATCACAATCATCCTCTCTATTTGCATCCATCCGATGCTCCATGTGCATTATCCCTTGGTTTTCAGTTGATCGGAGTGGAAAATTATACTCTTTAGTGACAAGCTATGGAGGTATCTCTGCTCACTCAAAATAAGCTAGGTTTTGTTGACGAATCGATAACTAAGGATACTTATGGAGACAAACATGTGAATCTCTAGGATCATTGCAACACGATTGTGAAATCATGGATTATGCATAATGTGATCCGTGATTTGTTGAGCGGCGTGTTGTTTCGATCTAGTGCTCATGCTATCTGGTCTGGTTTGCGCGAGCGATTAGATAAGGTCAAGGCCTCTCGCATGTATTACCTATACAAGGATATTTTTACACTAACTCAAGGTACGTCTTTAGTTTCAATGTACTATTCCAAGCTAAAGGATCTATGGGATGAATACGATTAGATTATGTCACGACCCAAAATTCAAACATGGTCGTGATGATGCCTATAGTGTTACTAGGCAAGCCTATTTAAAAAATTACTACTAAATCCATTATATGAAATTAATAAAACAATATCAACATTTAAATTTCTTATAAACTAAATCGATTCTAAATATAATTAATATAAAAATATGGAAGCTATCCCCAAACATCGGGGTGTCACTAAGTCACGAGCGTCTAAAACTATGAACTAAAATATAGTACTGTCTAAAAGAAGAAATAGATGATAAAAGGAGTAACAAGGTCATGCGGACGCTAGCAACTACCTTGCAACCTCCACATATGGCCGACCTGAACTCAATGATCGTCGCGTGCTAATTCACCTGGATATGCACATAAAGTGCAGGGTGTAGTATGAGTACAACCGACTCAGTAGTAACAGAAATAACTAAGGAACTGAGCAGTAGTGACGAGCTAAACAAAACAATCCAATTATTTATTTTCATAATTTAAAAATAAACAGAAATAAACAGGTAAGTTCCATAACTCAGTAATTGCCACAAAGAAATTTAAACAGATAATGCAACAACCACACAAATAAATACTATCTCACAGCAGTGTCACTCCATCACTCATCACTCAGCACTCAACACTCAACACTCAACACTCAACACTCAATACACTCAACTCCGGAGGGGCTCCCAAAGCCCAAGCTCTAGGCACAGACAGATCACGTACCATAATATGCTCTAAGCACGGACAACTCACGTGCCATAATATCAATACCTGGATCTGCACAGACACCTCACGTGCTACACGGACATCTCGCGCTCTACAATATCAATTTCCTGAATCCGCACGGACAAATCACGTGCTACGTGGACAGCTCACACGCTATGGTATTAATATCCTCAACATCAGGCCCTCGACTTTACTCAATCATGTACCTCACTAGCCTCACCATCATCAACAAATAAGGGGACACAACCTACATCAAGAATCACAACATATCAACAAAATAATAGAGACTGAGGTAAAAATGTACAATAATTTCTATGACTGAGTGCAATTAATATGAGCATGAATAAAGCCTAAACATGATCTTTAACATGAAGGCAAACAAGTTCAACAACAAGTAAACACATAACCACAGATAATAGCTATTAGGCCTCACAGCCTCTCGGGATGGACCAAGTCTCAATTCCTCGCGGTGCACACCCACACGCTCGTCATCTAGCGTGGGTATCACCTCCAAACAATCACATGATATCAAATCTCCGGGTTTATACCCTCAAGGCCAGAGTTAAAACTGTTACTTACCTTAGCAGCATAAAATCCTACTCTGGGATGCTCTCGTTTCTAGACTTGGTCTCCAAAAGCTTCGAATCTAACCATAATCATATTTATATCATCAACACGAATCGAATTCAACAATAAAAACTACAAAATATGCCAAAAATCCGAAATCGGCCAAAATTCAGCCCCCAGACCCATATCTCGAAATTAGTCAAAAATAGAAGAATAATAATCATCGTCCTCTCCCGAGTCTAACCATATAAAATTTATCAAAATCGGACATCCGTTTGGTCCCTCAAATCCCCACTTAAAATTCTCCAAAACTCAAACCCTAACTTCCTCAATTTCACTTTGAAATCATTAATCGAATCCCAAAAACGAAGATGGATTCATGAAATATAACCAAAAACTAGTATAGAACACTTACCCCAATCCATATGGTGAAAATTGCCTCCAAAATCGCCCAAATTCGAGCTCACTAACTCAAAATATGACCGAATGAACAAGCTCTAATTTTTTATATTTTTTGTCAGCTATTCTCCCTCGTTTTTGTGCCAAACGATCCTGAAACACACTTTTTATACCTCCAATAGATTCTTGTGAAATTCTAGTCAAGTTAAGATTTTGAATCACTCAATTTGACCTTATAATGAAGGAGATATGTATGTTTTAATATTTGCAAATCGTGCAGATTTTAAATACGTCGTCAATGATAATTTCGTAATTAATCTGAAAAATCTGGCAATCTTAGTAACATGACCATAAAATCCTCATACGATGTCCAAATTCGACGATTCTTTTTGATACGGGTCCGTAATTATGATACGGATCTAATAATTTATTCAAAACAGAAATAGAAGCTCATTTGTTCAACATGATATCATTTATGCTTGAAGAAACGTCGTCGAAACATAAGAAAAGCGAGCACAACGCAGCCCAAACCTATCCGAAACTCACCCGAGCTCCTCGGGACCCCGTATGAACATACTAGCAAGTACCATAATATAACCTGAACTTAGTTGAACCTTCGGAACATCCAAAACAACATCAAAACACCAGACCAACCTCGAATTCAAGCCTAAGAACTTCTAAATTTCCAACTTTCGCCAATTCAAGCCTAATTCTACCACGGACCTCCAAATTACATTCCGAACACACTCATAAGTCTAAAATCACCCATCGAAGCTAACCAAATCATTAAAATCCAAATCCGAATTCGTTTACTCAAAAGTCAAAAACTTGGTCAAACCTTTCAAAATTAGAGCTTCTAGCTGAGACCATTCTCCCAAATCAATTCGTATAACCTGAAATACCAAAACCGACGATATACATAAGTTAAAATACATCATTCGGAGCTACTCATGCCTTTAAACAACAGAGCAAAGTGAAATTGGTCAAAACAACTTGTCGGGTCATTACAGATTATGCCTCCACCAACCTGTTGTGATAATCGAAGAACTTTGTAGAACATCAACAAAATCAAAAATTGTGGTAATTTTTGATGGGATTGAATGGCGGGTATAGTTAGGCACGTAGCCAGATTTTGATGAAGTCAAAAATTCCTACTGTTAATCATGCCTATGTAGTGATTTTACAGGATGAAAGTCAGAATGTTGCTGGTAGTAACTATACTATTTTTGAAAAGATAGACCCAACAACTTTGTTCACATCTAAAAGTACAGGACAGAAACAGAGAAAGAACTTCAATTTAGAATTTTACCACTTGCGAGATTACACACGAGAGAACTGCTACAAGCTTATGAAATGTGATTTTTGCAATATGAAGGGACACCTTAAGGAAAACTGCTTTAAGTTTGTTGGTTACGCGACAGATTTTAAGTCAAAGAGGAAAGGTGTGACTATTAGTGGAAACATGGCACAATCTGAGGGCATTCTTCAAACTCATGCCTCTCCCCCTGTTTTCACCCAGGATCAATACAATCAAATATTGAATATGCTGAAGACAGCTGCAACTGATGCCAGTGACCCCAACGCTCACATGACAGGTATTTCATTTCATGCGCCTAATAATATTCCTGACTGGATAATAGATACTGGTGCTACTAATCATATGATTAGTGATGTACACTTATTGTTGAATGCTATTAAAGTAGGAAATTCGGGAAAGGTACAAATGCCAACAGGTGATTCTGCTAAAATCGCACATGTAGGAAACTGTCATTTGTCTGGAGGTGATGTGATTACAGAGGTCTTATGTGTACCAGAGTTTCAATCTACTATTTGTGTCTAAATTTGTGAGGGATATGAAATGCTTTATTTCCTTTTACCCTGAATTTTGCATCTTCCAGGACCTCTTTAGTGGGAAGGTAAAGGCGATTGGTAAGGAACACGAAGGTCTCTATGTGCTGAAGTACCAGAACAAACAAGTGGTTCCAAGCAAGTCTATGGCAGTCCAAACAACAACATGTCCTGAAACTTGTCATAAGAGATTGGGTCATATCCCCATGGGAGTCTTAAGAAAACTTACTATTTTCCAGAATAAAAATAACTTTAGGTTGGATCACTGTAGTGTTTGTCCGTTGGCTAGACAAACAAGATATGTTTTTTAGCATACTACTACTAGAGCATTTGCTCCTTTTCAATTGATTTATCTTGATGTGCGGAGATCCTATAAAGTTGACATTTATGATGGTATGAAGTATTTTCTTACTTTGGTAGATGACTATTCTAGATGGACATGGATATTTTTTATGAGAGTTAAGTCAAATGTGTCTAGTTTGTTGAAGTCTTTATTTGCTATGGTTCTGAATCAATTTGAATGCAATATTAAAACTGTTAGAACTGACAATGGGCCTGAGTTTTTCAATTCAGTATGTGGTGAATTATTTAGCTTACATAGGGTCATTCATCAAAGATCCTGCCCTTGCACACCCTAGCAGAATGGGGTTGTAGAGAGGAGACATAGACATATCATTGAAACTGCAAGGGCCATAAAGTTTCAAGGTCATTTGCCAGCTAAATTTTGGGGATGTTGTGTGGAAGCTGCAACCTATGTTATAAATAGAATACCCTCTAGTATTATGGGAAACAAGTCTCCTTTTCAGATGTTATATCAAAGGACACCTTCATTGGAGCATTTTAGAGTGATAGGTTGTCTATATTATGCTTCTCAACTACCTAGAAAAGATGAGTTTGGAGCTAGAGCTGTCAGAGCAGTATTACTTGGTTATGGATCCTTTTAGAAAGAGTACAAACTATATGATATGGATAACAAAATGGTCTTTATTAGTAGAGATGTGGCATTTCATGAATCAATATCCCTTTTAGCTTTAATTCTTCAAAACAGGATTCTCTGTTTCCTGATGTTGCTCCTAATTTTAGCTCACTTGCTGATGAACTTCCAATGGAGATGTCTACTCCTGTGCTTGTGCCTGAGTCAACTTCAACATCGCGTTTTCAGTACGGACCTACAGATATTCCAGGTGAGCAGTCTGCACCCTTGATACTACAACCCACATCTTCTTCTTATGATGAATCTTCTACACTTAGAAAATCTACTAGAACTTCCAAGCCACCTGCGTGGCAGAAGGACTTCATTGTTCCTGGCATCAAACCTGCTGCACACACTTGCTTATATCATTTATCAGATGTACTAGCCTATGATTCCATATCCCCCAAGTACAATAGTTTCATTACTCGATTTTCAGCTGATGTTGAACCTAAAAGCTATGCCCAAGCAATTAAGGATCCCAGATGAATTGATGCTATGCAGGCTGAGATCAAAGCACTGAAAGACAATCAGACTTGGGAAGTAGTCTCTCTGCCTGTAGGATAGAATGCAATTGGGTGTAAATGAGTTTATAAATCAAGTATAAGGATACTAGGGAGGTGGAAAGGTTCAAGGCTCGGCTAGTCGCAAAAAGATACATTCAACAGGAAGGGCTAGACTACCAGGAGACTTTTTCACCACTTGTTAAAATGGTAACTGTTAGAGGAGTTGTTTCTATTACAGAAGCTAAACATTGGGAGATTCACCAAATGGACGTTTACATTACTTTTACTCAGGGAGACTTGGATGAAGAGGTCTATATGTCTCTGCCTCAAGGTTTAAGTCACAGTCAGAGGAAAGGGCAAGTATGCAGATTGATTAAGTCTTTATATGGTCTTAAACAAGCATCTCGTCAATGGAACATTAAGCTTACCACAACACTTCTATCTTTTGGCTTTATCCAAATTCACTTAGAATACTCTTTATTTACCAAAAAAGAAAGAATTATAAAAAAATACACATGACATCACACCATAACAAAAAATGACCCATATTTTTAAGGTTTACCCAATTTAGCCCATATTGCACATATTTTGAAAGCACTAGCAAATTCAAAATATGTGTTCTTACAATCATTTCTTCTAAAAGTTATGGAGTTAACATTGTGTTCTCACAACCATTACTTTTACTATTTATTCTTCTCATATGCTTCAAGGGGCCGTGTATTTTCTGCTTCTTCCCCTGTGTCACCTGGTTGCAATGTAAGAAAATTGAAGAGTAGAAGTCCACCATTGAAGGCCATTCAAAGCTTTGCTTTCGAAAATAGGATTTGTTGAGATTGTTAGTTGTTTGGATTGAGTGGTGTTCTAATTGATTAAAAACATCAAAAGGAGTTCAAAATTTAAATATGAAGTGATTTGGAGTAGATTTGAGCAAGATTTGAGCTAAATTTCAGAAAAGATGCAAGGAAGAAGACGAAGTCAGTTTTTTGTATAATTATGTATAATCTTGTATAATAGTGTATATGAGTGTATAAACACATTTTATACACTATTATACACTTTTATACACCTTTATACAAGCTCCTATAAACGAATTTCTTCCACGATTTTCATTTACAATTCTTGTTCAAAACCAGTCCAAATCTCCATTAAATGATTTCAAATTTTATATGCAACATCCTTATACTATTTCTAACAAGTCTAAATAATACCCACTCCAAATTTCTTACAAAATCAAATTCAAAATTTAAACCCACAGATTAAAGCTTGTTAAAAATCTAATTTTCACCACCCAAATGGATTTGGTTTGTTGAACTAATATTGAGTCACAGTTACTGATTCGAAAATTAACTTAAAAGCTTGAACAATTTAAAAAAAAATTAAATAGTAATTTCGAGAACCTATTGGAGTTGATGTTGAATCTTAGCCTATTATTTTTGAGCTAGTTGATTGTAAATTAAAATATGAGCTATAAAATTAAAAAGTAGGGAGCCTAGTTGTTCTTATGTGAAATTTTCTCACCAAAAAAATACCTTACAACATTATAATTGTATTAGTATACGTGGATGACCTCCTGGGCACTGGTGATAATCCTACTTTGATTCAAGAGACCAAAGATAATCTGGAAAAGAGTTTCAATATCAAAGATATGGGACTGCTGAGGTATTTTCTTGGGATAGAATTTGCTCAAAACAAAGATGTCATACTCATGCATCAAAGAAAATACACTCATAAGCTAATACCAGATTTAGGCTTATCTGGTGCAAAGCCTGTGGGAGCTCCTTTAGAGCTTAACCAACAATTTACTTCTGCTGAGTTTGATGATCATTTTGGGTTAACTGCTGATAAATCCTTAGATGATCCATGACCTTATCAACGTTTTCTTGGTCGATTGCTATACTTGGCTAAAACTAGGTCCGACATTGTTTTTGCAGTGCAATGTGATGATATGATATAATTACGTATTTTAGTCGCTTATTACATTCTAGTTTATTGTACTTTAATTGAGTTTGAGCTTTACTCGCTAGTGTGTTGCACTAACTGTGTGTTTTATGCCTTGTAGGAGTTATTCCGAGCTATATAGATGTTATGGAACGAATTTAAGTGATTTAAAGCTTTTACGTATGATTAAAAGCTCAAGGAATTAAGCCGGGATCGTGTTCGGGGGTCAAATTTGATAGTTGAGAACAAACGAAGACTCGAGGAGACATATTGTGCACTGTCTAGTAAAATAGACATAACTTTTTTCTCATAACTCTATTTGGGCTATCTAATATATGGCTGGAAATCTAACTCAAAGGTCTAAAACTTTCATGTTTTACGTTTTCCCAAATTCCAAACAGAACAGGGTCAAAAACGCGATAGAAGCTGAAACTGCGGACCTGACGCGGACTGGGACAGAATAACACCCCACTAGCGCGACCTCTAGTGCGAGATTAGCGCGGCCGCGCTAGTGGCGGCCTGGAAACTTGTCCTTTTTCGCGTAGGAGAAAGTATAATTATTTGGGACCGATCCTACTTAGTATATATACATGAGAGAACGTTATTTTTGAGAGATGAGACATATTTTGGACACAAATTCGACCTAAAGAGGCAAGGAGGGCAATTGGGCATCAATCCATATCTCCTTCTCTTGTGATTTTTATCATTGTTCATGAATTATTTTGTAGTTTTTATTATTGTTATGAGTAGATAACTTTTCTAATATAAGGTTTTGGTGGAACCCGTTAGGGGATGGCTTTATTGTGATATTAATATAGTTTTGGTTGGTTATTTATCTCTATTTGTTCAATTATGTTTTGATTGTAGTTAGTTGAAGGGCCCTCAACTAGCGGTTCCTATTTATTATGTATTTGCTTGAGAGAGAGTGCATATTTAGGTAGTTATTGAACAACATCACTCCCGGAGTATAGACGAGAGTCATAACCGAGGGTTTAGAGGTTGAGTTAGAGATAATATACCTCGGGTGCAATCTAAAGTGAGCTGTAACGTAAATATAGCTAGCGTAGTTCGAGAGAGTGCGACTAGTAAATTATCATAAATGCTCGAGAGAGATTTACGATAGCTGGAGAGTTCATGATTGATAGAGACAACCAAGTCAAAGCTATAGGAACATACAACTAGGGAAAGTACCAACGGGGGAAACCATTGCCTTAGACCTTTATTCCAATTGTTTACAACTGCTGTTAGTTAATCTTAGTTTAGCAATTTCATTGATCTTAGTGGTAATTACAACATCGATTATTATTCATAAAGTTTGAGGAAGTTGATTAAGTGAGAGTTTAGTATTTTAACGGCTTTCTTGATACGTTAATTCCCTGTGGGATCGAATATGGGCTTAATACCCCGAATTATATTTGCAACGCCCGCTTAGTCTTTTATTAGACACAGTTGAGCGTGACCAAATTTTGGCGCCGTTACCGGGGAGTTAACGGTATTATCAAGTGTAGTTGAAGGAAAATTCTTAAGTATAGTCGATTTTCTTTGATTTCATACATATATTGAAGCTGTAGGTGTACATAGTTCTAGGTTTCAAGTTTGATTTTTTTTTTGTATTTGATTTTTATTTTCTTTATTTTGGTTGTATTTATTAATTTGAATAACATGGCATCATGGAATTATGAGAGTTTGGATGTTGGTAATTCTACTTTTGATCCTCGTTATACATATTATGGAGGATACCACCCAGGGCAAAATTATCAAAATATTCCCAAGAGCGAGTTATGTGCACCAACTCAATATTATGTGTGGAATGTGTGTGATATGTGTGGTGTTCAAGATGGTCACTTTCATGGTTGTGCTTATATTTCTTATCTTCCCCCAACCCCTTACTTTGATGGTTCTTTTTTGTCTTGTGAAGTTAATAGGAACAAAGAACCCATGTATGAGGACCTAAAAAAGATCGAAGATATGCTAAAGTGCCTTGTGGAACAAAATGATGAGATACAACTGCGGGTACAAAGGAAAGATGCAACTATTCGCAACTTGGAGGCTCAAGTGAGTCAACTAGTTGAAGCTTTCTCAAACGAGGCAAATATTCACAACTTGGAGGCTCAAGCGAATAAGTAATTGAACCCTGTAAAGCGCAACAAGTTGACATTGTGGATAGTAGCCAATATGAGTATGAATTGGCTGCATAAATTGCCATAAAAATGGAGGATTTAAAAAAATACGAGGATGAGCTAAAGGAGAAGGACAGAGTAGAACACCAACAATCAATCGAACTAGATTTTGAGGATGCCAATGTCGTAGAAGAGTTACTAGAGTCAACCAAGGATAGTGAGGATATATATTTAGTTGACTCTAGTGTCATTAGTGTTAAGGATGTTGACAATCCCAATGTTTGTATAGTTGAGCGCATTCGTCCACACTCCAAGCACTTTTCCACATTGTGTTTGGATGATGATATGGAAATAGAGTCGTCTGAGCCACTTGAGGAGTCAAGGAGTAAGGAACAAGGTGCCTACATTCTGGAATTCTTCGTGCCAGAAAGTCGGGAATACACATCTCATACAAAGGCCAAGAAGTGCAGAATACTATATTATTTTATTGGGTCAGTCAGTACCACCCCAGGAGCATGATCACAGAGCAGAATCAAAACTTGGCGTCCAATTCATAAGTTCGAAGTGGAGGCAGAAAGTTATTCACGTCGTTCCGCGACGTTAAATCAAGCGCTTGTTGGGAGGCAACCCAGCTTTACTGCTTTCTTTTATTTTATTTTGTTTTATTTTTTCTAATTGTATTATTTTTGTAGTGTCAATTTTTTGATTTTTTAGGAGCATGGAACGAAAAGCCACTGGAAGGATGCAACAACAAACCAGATGGTTGGAACTAAATGTGAGGTACCCGCACGAAGGACAAGGCCTGAGAAAAGTCTAAGTACCCCATGAGATGCTAGTGCTTCGGCCTTTGGCCTACCAGGGAGCTTTTTTTTACCCTCTTGTATGTATGGTTTCACATTGGGGACAATGCACAATTTTAAGTGTGGGGTGAGGAGATTGTCTGGGTGACTTTTTATGCTATTTTAGTTGTGTTAGATTAATGGATTAATTTGTTTTTTTACAAAAATAGAAAAAAATTGGACTTTTCCCGACGATGGATCTATTAGACAATTTTCTTGAGGGATTTAAGTCTAAAAAAAAGATTTTCTTTTGTTAGGTAGTGTATCAATTCCCCCTTAGTTTTTTTTTGTGCCACGGTTCTTTTCCAAGGGTTTTGTTTGAACCGGGAGTAGTTAGTTTTTTTAGGAAGAGGATCCATTGTGTTGTGTTTTGAATTGAAGTAATATCTCATGACTTTTTTATTCCTTGAGAATAGCGAGTACTTTGGTTGTGACGCTTAGGCTCAGTTTTTGACTCTTGTATAAGTACCTTAAATTGTATGATTTTAAATTTGCTTAACTGCTTTGACTAGAGTGTCTTGATGAATCCAATCCTGAGTGAGTTATGTGCCATGTGTGTGTGAGGTTTGTGTGTTATTTTGTGCATTGCATTTGATGTCTAGAACTTGTCCCGTGTGTTTGCAAAGAGAAATAGTAGTTTTGTTCAATATTGAAAGTGATATATGCGTTTCTTTGTTGATCCAGCTATGTATATTTTACCCGCCTAATTGTTATGAATCGTAGTTAACCTCTTTGAGCCTGTAATCCTGTTTCTTTGGCAACCACATTAAAAGCCTTACCCATTTGTTTGAATTAACTATCTATTTGAACCTTTTAACCTCTCATGAGCACTTGAATTGTTATGAACTATGTAAAAGTTAAGGTGTGGGGTGGTTGGTTTGGATTTTGAGTGGAACTGATGAAATAAGGAGAAAGGTGCACTGTTTTGAAAAGTAAGAGTCACTTGAAAAAAAAAAGGAAAAAAAATAGTTGTATTGTTGTGAAAAAAAAAATCCTTGGCAAGTGGTGACTCTTGATGTAATTGTGCTTAAAGAAGTATGAGGTAATAACATTGATGTGAAGGAGGAGTTATTTTTGACATAAGTATGGGGTTTGAATGTTAAAGTATATGTATTAAAGTGCTTAGGGAGGTGTA
>ML427558.1:1074-19992 GCA_005239525.1 Nicotiana knightiana
TTAGGTTCTATATACTATCTATGTTATGCTTGGGAAAGCCGTATATAGATTAGAGAAGAATTGAAGAGAGCGCGATCTTAACCCTTCAGGGGAGCGGATTTGTGGTTAGGATAGGAATATACCTAGTCACCGTGCTTAATTAAACATCGTAATCTTAATGCGTTCTAATAGATTAATTTCATAGGAATATAGGCGTTAATCTATTGAGAATAAGCGAGTAGTACTTCGGGAGAAGGCTACGAGAGCAATTATCAATTAATTAGCAACCATGAGTGGATTATATGAAATGGAGAGTTAATTAGAATGCAATACGAGTGGTGAATTGATCATAACCCTGGAATATTTGTCTCTATCGAATACACAACAATATTCTCGTTACTTGATAATTAGTTCATATAATCGTAGAATAAATTAGTTATATTCCTGGATTTTATTTTGGCTCGATTAAATAGCAATTAGAGTGATTCAATAAGTAGTTTACGCAAGTCCCTGTGGGTTCGACATTCAATTTAACATTATATAACTTGCTATGACCACGTATACTTGTGTTTGCGATTTGAACCAACAGCCGGCACCTGTGCGAAGAGGTTGCGATGCTGCTGAAAAATGGCCATCTCAGGGAATTCTTAAGTAGCCGGGCTAAAAACAATTACGGTCGCAATCGTGGAAATGCGGAGCCCTCAAAAGCAGGAAAAGATCCCCCGCGCTTGACGATCAACATGATTTTTGGGGGGAATGAGCTTAACAGAATTACCTTCTCGGCGACAAAAAAGACAAAGGTATCAGTAAACCACAGGAAGAGACTCCGGGAAGTCGCTGAAGAAGACATCACCTTCACTGAGGAAGACACGACGGATTGTTGCTACCGCAAAATGAAGCATTGGTAATTTGTTTAAATGTTTTAGATTTTAAAATCAAACGTGTTCTGGTGGATCCAGAGAGTTCGGCCAATATTAAACAATTGAGGGTATTGGAGCAAGCCAAACTTACAGGAAGCATTGTCCTGACCATATAACTACTCGCCGTGTTCAACCTAGCAAGTGTTACAACCCGAGGAGAGATCATGCTGACCACAAATGCTGAAGGGGTGTTGAAGACGACCCTTTTCGAGGTGGTGGATGGTGATATGGGCTACAACGTTATCCTAGGAAGACCATGGTTGCACGAGATGAAAGTTATGACATTGACATATCACTAGTTGCTAAACTTCCCAACTCCCGAGGGAATTAAACAAATAAGGGGAGACCAACCGACGGCAAGGGAGATGAATGCAACTTAGGTCTCTAGTAGCAAAGGGAAAAAGCATGTGGCATAACAATTACAAGAACTGACGCTTGCTCTCGAGCCAAGCGAGGTCAACCAAAGGGAAGATGCGTCAGAATCTTATCAAGTGCCAAGGTATTTCCAGGTACTAGAAGAGATGGACGCAACAAAATCCACAACGGAAGAGCTTGAGCAAGTCGTATTATTCAAGAAGTTCCTGGAAAGGAAATTCCACTTGGGGACAAGACTTCATCCCCAACTAAGGTCTGGATTTATTGGATTTCTTAAATCTGACGTCGATTGTTTTGCATGGTCGCATACGGATATAACATGTATCTCGCCGAAAGTGGTCGTACATAAGCTAAGCTTGGATCCCACCATTCCTCCGGTAAACAAAAAATGTCCTATTGTCGAGGCTAGAAATGAATTTGTCAAAGAGGAGGTAACTCTCCTACTTGATATCGGTTCAATCCGAGAGGTAAAGTATCCAGACTGGTTAGCTAACGTAGTAGTAGATCCAAAGAAGAAGAATAAATTTTGCATATGTGTAGACTATAAGGACTCGAATAAGGCGTGCCCAAAGTACTTGTTCCCATTGTCAAACATTGATCAAATGATCGATGCAACGGCCGGGCATGAGTTAATGAGTTTCCTTGATGCTTACTCGGGTTAAAACCAAATTAAGATGAACCCATAGGATCAGGAAAAAACTTCGTTCATAACGAACTTTGGAACATGTTGCTATAATGTGATGCCCTTCGGGCTAAAGAACGCTAGAGCTGCTTACAACCGACTCGTAAACAAAATGTTTGAAAAACAAATAGGGAAAATCATGCAAGTCTATATAGACGATATGCTTGTTAAGTCTTTGAATGCAGATGATCGATCATCTTAAACACTTGCAAGAGTCTTTTGGCATCCTAAGAGAGCATAACATGAAGCTTAACCCTGAGAAGTGTACATTCGGGGTCAACTACGATAAGTTACTGGGATTCCTGGTATCACAAAGGGTAACTAAGGTTAACCCCGATAAAATCAAAGCCATCAAAGACATCCCAGACTAAATATCAAGTGTAACAGAAGTTTAAAGGCTCACGGGAAGATTGGAGGCTTTAAGCAGGTTCATTTCCCGGTCTTCAAAGACATGCCATCATTTCTTTTCGTTACTCAAGAAGAAAAAGAACTTCGAATGGACCCCGGAATGTTAGCAGGCTTTGATGAATTTCAAAAGGTACTTGTCAAGTCCTCTGTTATTATCAAAGACAGAGGAACGCCAAAAATTGTTAGTATACTTAGCAGTATCAGAGGCAGCAGTAACCGTCGTTTTAGTCCGTGAGATGAAGGTTTGCAATCTTTAATTTATTACATTAATAGAATTTTAACAGGAGTAGAAACTCGCTACCAGCATTTGGATAAGTTGGCCTTAGCCCTCGTAGTCGCCGCTCGGAAGCTTAGCCCTCATTTCCAATGTCACCTGAAAGCTGTGGTGACCACCTTTACCATGTGGAATATCCTTCTTAAACCCGAAATTTCGAGTAGGTTGGCCAAGTGGGCTGTCGAAATGAGTTAATTTGACATAGAATATAAACCTAGGACTGCGATTAAGTCACAAATTTTGGCCGACTTTATGGCCGATTTCAGTATGAGATTGTTACCTCTAGCTATCAAAAAAACAGTGATGGTGTCATAATCGGCATCAGGAGTTTGGACCCTATATATGGATAGAGCTTCCAACGTAAAAGGGTTCAGATTTGGCATAGTATTCACCACGCCTTCGGGAGAAACCCAAAAGTAGGCCATAAGAACAGTTCCTCTAACTAACAACGAAGAAGAGTATGAAGCTTTGATTGCACGACTCGAATTGGCCCGGGGACTAGATTCTGAGGTTATAAAAATCAAATGCGACTCCCAGCAAGTGGTAAATCGAGTCTACGAGATTTTTGAAACCAAATAGGAACGCATGCAACAATACATAGTGATGGTTCGCGCTCTGCTTGATCGGTTCAGGGAGTGGTCGATTACACATATCCCAACGGAGGAAAATGCAGAAGCAGACGCATTAGCTAACCTTGGCTATTCAACGGAAATGAAGGGATCAGACTCGGCATGATCGTATAGCTTATGCACTCGCTTCTAGACGTAGATAAATATTAGGAGGTAAACGCGACTAATTTGGTCTGGGACTGGAGGAATGAGGTCATTGATTATCTCGAGCACAGAAAGTTTCCTGAAAACCCTAAGAGGAACGCATGCAACAATACATAGTGATGGTTAAGGCTCTACTTTCTCAGTTCCAGGAATGGTCGATTACACATATCCCAACGAAGGAAAATGCAGAAGCAGACGCATTAGCTAACCTTGGCTATTCAACGGAAATGAAGGGATCAAACTCTGGTACAATCGTATAGCTTATGCACTCGGTTCTGGACGGAGATAACTATTAGGAGGTAAATGTGACTAATTTGGTCGAGGACAGGAGGAATGAGATCATTGATTATCTCAAGCACAGAAAGTTTCCTGTAAACCTTAAGGTATCCCAGGCGATGTGTGCTAAAGAAATACGATATAACTTCAAAGGAGGCCAATTGTACAGGAAATCTTTCCAAGGCCCACTGGCTCGATGCTTGTGAGCCTCCGATGTCACGACCAAACCTATGAGTCGTGACGACACCCGGTACCTTACTCAACCGAGTACCAACATAACATATCTTTCTTATCATACTATCACGGATAAATGTGCCAAAATGGTCATCATGACATAATCGAAATAAAACATAAGGGAATTCTAGACATAAGACGACCTAACATGATATAGAAACTTATACATGTGACATACGCGCCTATAAGGCTGACATGACCATTTGTAAACTCAAAACATAGGCCGACAAGGCCATACAAATATCCATATACCTAGCATTTGTCTACAAGCCTCTAAGAATACATACATATCATAAAGGTCGAGACAGGGCCCCGCCATACCAGTCAATACATGTGCTAATCATACTGACCAAATAGGCGACTCTGGAGCAAGTGGAGTGCAGCAACACCTTCCGCTGAGCTGATAGCCTACTAGGAGGATGGTCAACCTGTCTATCGGGACTTGCGGGCATGAAACACAGCATCCCCAGGAAAAAGGGACGTCAGTACGAATAAAGTACTGAGTATGTAAGGCAGAAAAACATAAATAAGAACAGTAATGTAAAAAGAGATATAGGAGATACAACCTGTAGAATCTGAGTGCCTCTGAGAGATAGTGACATGAAATGCCTGATACATATATATACATAATATTTTAAAAACATTAGCCTCTGTGGCATCATCATCATCATATCTTACCCGGCCTCGAAGAGGATTCGGTAAAAATATACCCGGCTATCATAAGTCTCGGTAGAATCATACCCGACCACGTGGAGCTTGGTAAAACCCAACTGATCAGTGGTTGCACAATAGGTTCCGTACCCGGCCGACTATAGCGCGGTTTGGCAGAGTAAAATAGATACTATATATAATGCATGCTGGACTCAAGGAATCACGCTCTAAACCTTTCGGAGTGACATAAGGTAGTTTCACCTTCGATTAACATTATGGACATCATACCATCAGTATGAACTTCACTAGGACTCAAGGATCATACATACTTTCTTAGAATAGCTTTGTAAGGAAATAAAAATATGGACAACCTTAGTTGCTAGGAGTAGATTCATTATGAAATATCGTATCGTTTACGTTCGTTTCACTTTAGATCATGCCAAAAGAATGAAGGAAGTGCCTTAACATACCTTATCAAAATATTTCTACTCACCAAGTTGAATTCGCCTCTTCTCACCTTAATCTACAACAATGATAATAATACTATCATTAAGTTACGAAAGGTACAACTATCGCACAAAGAACGACAAGCTTATTTTGTATAAAAACGGGCAGCATCTCCCCTATAATCCTTACTTCCTCCAAATTCAAGATAAAACCAACAACACAAGAACACAACAGCAACAACATATATACATTATTTTCCAGCCTTATATACACCATAAAATACTACAAAACAGCCCAACACATCGCAATCTCTTCATACACAAAATGACCACCGTAGTAGTGTCAAACGACCCGGAAATGCTATGAAGAACGACAAGACCACCACCCTACATCTATATGGTGTTTATACAAAACCTTCCTACTCCAAAACTCCACAAAATAGTAGTGAAATATGCAGCCCAACAGCAACATAAAACAGTAAACAGTCTGCTACAAGTGAATAACTCGAACTCACGGCTTCCGATCACCGTCCCATGAGTTCTTACAAGTTACCATGAATTTACAGCAGAAAAAATGGGTGAAAGAGAGAAGTAAACTTACCTTATTTGTTGGATAACTCAGCCCATATCTTGGTTCTTCAAATTCTAGGTTTTACCTACAATTAGAACTTGAAAGGGAGAGAAAATCAACTAGGGTTTGTGGGTAATTTTTGGGAGGAAGTTTGCAGGGGTTTAAGTCTGGTTGTTTATGATATATAATGAGGGTTATATTGCAGGAGATAAGCCCTTAAATAAGCTCTTTGGACGACCCGGAATTTCTTATTCTTGGGCTATCATTTAACCAAGTAGGTGACACACCTACTTGTCACCTAGCAGCCTGTGCAGTCTCGCAAAAATGCATATATCTCTCTACTCCGATGTCGTATCGACAAACGGTTAAATGAGTTAGAAACTAGACTCATAGATATTAAATTTGGTAGCCAGATAGTACCCTAATTCAAGTATATTGGGAGAAAATCTCATCTACATTTGACCTAAGTTTCAACAAATTTATGAATGTAACTTGTGAAGACCTTTGCCAACTTTTGTTCCACAACTTGCTTGACTTCAAAACGTAGCACACGACTATCATACGACAAAATTAACTCATATAATAACCTACTTATCATGTAATGAACCATAGTCTCACCCTAAAGTACATGGTATAACGTTCCAAACTCGTCGACTTTCGACGAAACTTATTTTCTTCAATTAGTTTAGCTTCTAAGCTTTCCAACCCTATTCGTGCTCGTTATTCATGATATTAAATATTTGTAACCTCCAAGGTAACATGATTAACTTAATTTATATGCTTCAAAACATAATCTTATTTCTAAGCTTACATCAATTGACTTACGACATACTCTCACATATTAAAACATGGGGTGTAACATCCGAAGTGAACTATGTTATGAGAGAAGTCAACAAAGGGATCTGTGGAAATCATTTGGGCGCAGATTACTTGGTACTAAAATTGGTAAGGGCATGCAACTATTGGCCCCGAATGGAACACGACGCCAAAGATTTCGTTCAAAAAAGCGACAGGTATCAACACTACGCACCATTGGTACATCAACCAACAGAACCATTGCACTCGGTTTTGTCTCCATGGCCGTTCATGAAGTGGGGAATGGATATTGTCGGACCAGTGCCGCCGGCCCCTGGTAAGGTAAGGTTTCTTTTGATTTTAACTGATTATTTTTCTAAGTGGGTTGAAGCATGTCCTTACCACAAGATCGGTGAACGTGAAGTGATGGATTTCTTGTGGGAGAACATAATTTGAAGATTTGGGATACCAAAAGAGATAGCCTGCAACAACGAGCCATAGTTTATAGGTGCAAAGGCCACGAAGTTCCTTCAGGACTTGAAAATCAAAAGGATCACATCTTTTTCCTATCATCAGAGCTCAAATGGTCAAGAGGAATCAATGAACAAAGTGATTATCCAAAATCTCAAAAAGAGATTGGAAACAGCTAAAGCCAGAACGTCCCGAGGAACTGCCTGGAGTACTATGGGTGTACTGAACAATGGCCAAATCGAGCAAAGGAGAGACTTATTTCTCCCTTATGTTCACAAACGAATCCTTGATCCCGGTGGAAGTAGGAGATCCTGCCTTAAGATACTTCCAGGCAAATGAAGAAGCAAACAACAAAGCAATGTTGGTCAATTTCGAGCTGCTCGATGAGCGCAGGACTTGGCGCATATAAGGATGGTAGCTCAAATGTAGAGAATAGAAAGATATTATAATTGAAGAGCCGACCTCAATTATTTCAAAGTGGGAGACTTAGTTCTAAGGAAAGTAACTCAAAACACTCAGGAACTCAATGCAGGAAAGCTAGGTCCAACATACCCCTATCGGGTTTCAACTATCACTGGGAAAGGTTCATATGAGTTGGAGAATCAAGATGGAGAAAAGTTGCCAAGCAACTGAAACGTGGCGCATATCAAGAGATACTATTGCTGATGAACATCACCTATACTGAAAGTATGTGCTGTACTCTTTTTCTCTTCGTCCAGTTTTGTCCCAATTGGATTTTTCTAGCAAGGTTTTTAATGAGCTAGTAACGGAAAGCATACTACGAAGGAAGTTTCAACAGCGGAAATAAGATCTTTTAATAACAAGACACACAAGCAAAAAATCACTCCAGAGAGGTTAGATAATCTTTTGTTCGGTAGCAAAGTTCTCATCGGGAAGTTTAGTTTGCAATCGAACAAAGGTTATCCGACCGTTCACAAGTGCAAGCCACTAAGGGATTGTTAGATAGTATTTGAATCGATAGCATAAATTCCTAAGGGGAAGTGAAGTTTGTTACTGAACTGAAGATTATCTAGCAATTCATTAGTGGAATCCTCGAAGGTGTTAAACTTCCAGTGTTCCAATTCGCATTTTACGCATTCTAACACTAGGAGCAATGATATAAGGATATGGCAACAACGACTGCCGCTTCGACCAAAATGCGAAACCCGGAAGCATAATTATAATATCGGGATCGGGGACTGCACGAACAACCCCATAAAAACAAGTTGTACAAGTTAGCCACCACAAGAAATGACAATTTCTTTTTAGCACAACGGATGCTTATGTACTTTCTGAAAATGGAAGGAATAAAGTAAAGTCCTTATTTTTATCTTGTTTCTTATCTGAACGATGAATTGTTTTTTTTCATTTGAAAGTTATACAAGTACTTTAAATGCTAGTGTTGTAATGAACAGGAGACGTCCTCTTCAAGAGCACCGTAAAAATAAGAGGTCCCTCCCTTATGAAAACCCTCACGATAAAGGGTTAATTTTGGAAGAACATGTTCCCGAAATCCAAACGCAATTTCGGGAAAAAAAATACACCCAAAGCCTTGCACAAAAATACATAAAACTCAAACTTACGCAAATACGTAAACGAAAAAAGACACAAAGATTAAACATGCATAATGTTTAAACGAAAGAGCACAGAAAGAAAAAATCATATAGTAATTAAAAAAAAGTATTTTTATTTACAATGAATTTGCCAAACGGCACAAGTACAAAAATTGAAAAAAAAATCAAAATCTAAGCTACTGCATTTCCGGAACCCGGAGGAAGAGAAGCATTTGTCCCCCCCCAGAAGAAGGAGGTAGAGCCATTACCGGTTCGATATCTTGTCTTTCATCATTTTGGCCCTCAGCATTATTACCTTCTAGTTCCTCTTCAGTTCCTGAAAACTCAGAACTGGAACTAGAAGAATCGGTAGCATCAGGCCTGGCTGGGAGACCTCTTTTTGCAGCTAACTCCATCTCAATGGCCTTAGCATTTTAGCGTCAAAGTCTATGACACCCGATTTGGCCTCTTCCACAGTTTTTCTCCTTATGCTATACATAGAATGCATTTTATCAACAACGAGGGAAGTCGCTCGGTGCTGAAGTTCTTCTTTAAGTTGGTTAACCTTAGCAGAAAGATTTCCCCGCATGGATCTAACGGACCGGAGGGTGACTTCGAGGTCACGGACCATAGAGCTAAAAAGTCTATTATGCTCAATGGTTTTCTTATACTTCTCCTCCAATTGGGAATACTTCACCCCCACAGCAGCACGCTCTTCGGTTTTGGAGTTCAAGGTCACTTCTAAATTATTTAATCTTTCAGTGGAGGCAGCCTCGCGATCGGATGCAACAAGAACAACATTATGGAATTCATCCTTTTTGGCCCTAACCTCTTCAAATTGAACCCTCAATGGGGAGATCTCTTGGCTAAGGGTCTATGCTTCTTGCTCGCTTTGCTGCAACTGAGCCTCCAACACAACAGCCTCAGCAGCTTTAGCTTCCAGTTCTGAGAGGCGAGCAACAATTTAGTCCCGCTTGGCCAAAAGTTGATCCCGCTCCAGAGGTAAGTTCCTCTTTATCTCGAATCAACCTTTGGAGGCCCTCAGAATCAAGAAAACCGGCCTACAAAACAAAAAATGCAAACTTGGAATAATGTTGTATCAAAGGTAGAAGGAATAATGAAGGAAACGAAGGATATTCTGTTGTGGAGTTGTGCATGGCATTGTTCAACAAGAACTTATCTGAGAGAGCTTGTATCTTTTTCTAAAGCCAAGGCTTCAATAGTTAGTAAGTTCCATCTACCGGGACAACAAATTGCATCCGGTAGAGACTGAGAGAGTAACACTCCTGCTCCTTTGCGGATCCTCTGAGGGAGCAACATAATTTTACCGCAAATTTCCATGAATTGGGGACTGGGGAAGGAGAACATCCTCTTCTCGGACAGATGCGGCCAGTGGCAGTGATATAGCAGTTGCCGGTGGAAGAGTTGGTGAAGAAGGAGATGAATCTGATGGCGTTGAAGAGTGAGAAGCAGCTGCGGCAAACGCATTGCTGGCAGGGGTGGACCTACATGGGATCAAACGGCTTCATATGAACCCGCTTCGCCAAAACATTATACTGTGTATATAGATATATTTCATTTCTTTTTGAGAAAATAAGCAACAAATAAATTTTTGAATCTTCTTTGACAAAAAGCGAGTGCCAAGCTTGCTGGCACTGCGGGTTCATTTTGGTCCAAGGATCCCGAGTTCGAAACTAGCCAACAACAAGTCAGCAATCGTTTCCTCTGTGTATAAGCTTTTTATTTTTTCTCCAGTTAAAGCTTTCGTGGAACCTACATCTTTGCTCATTAAATAATTCCCCTATTCCTCCTATATTAATTAGAAATAGAAAATATTTTTTTCGTTTCTTTATGAATAAAACTATAATCTGAAAAGTGTATATCTAGGCTATGTTATAAATATATATTATATAATGGATGTTCATTTAGTACTCCGTTGTAAATAAGCTTCCTGAAGAAGCTTATCCATATGGGACACTGCCGTAAATATGTTTATCTATTTAGTACTCTATTGGAAATAAGCCTCCTGAAGAAGCTTATCATTTTGGTACTTCGTTATGGATAAACATTACCCCTGGTAGAAGATTATCTACATCTGGTACAGTAGCAGCTTACAAGCAACTTACAAGCAGCTTACATAACAGCTTGCTGTAGCAGCTTACAAGCAGCTTGCAGTAGCAACTTACAAACAGCTTACAAGCAGCTTACAAATAGCTTACAAGCAGTTTACACAACAGCTTGCAGTAGCAACTTACACAATAACTTCCTTTATTCTATAAATAGAGGAGATTTCAGTTCATTATGTACAACAGTTTGAAAGTTGAATAATATATCACTCTCTCTCTCTATACTTATCATTGATTTATTTACTTTAAAGGCGTTATTTTATAACACCTTATCAACATGAGACTCTTCCATCTCGAGCAAATACTTTGAAAGTATCAAAGGCACGAACTTTCTTTTTCTAAATAATGTCAAATCTTTCTAAACTTGAATTTGTAGCCCTGGATATATCGGGCAAAAGCTACATGTCTTGGGTGCTTGAGGCTGATTCATCTTGATGCGATGGGTCTGGCAGACACCATCAAGGACAAAAATCAAGCGTCGAACCAAGACCGTGCCAAAGCCATGATATTCCTATGCCATCATCTTGATGAAGGCTTAAAAATAGAATATCTCACTGTTAAAGATCCAGTTATACTGTGGAATAATTTGAAAGATAGATATGACCACCTAAAGATGGTCGTTCTTCTACAGGCACGACTGGACTCATTTAAGGCTACAAGATTTTAAATCTATCAGTGAGTATAACTCTGCTATGTTCAGGATTATTTCCCAATTGAAATTATGTGGTGATAATATTACTAATCATGATGTGTTGGAGAAAACTTTCACCACTTTTCATGCCTCGAATATGCTCATGCAGCAGCAATATCGAGAGATGGGATCCAAAAAGTATTCTGAACTTATCTCACATCTTCTTTTAGCCGAGCAACATAATGGGCTATTAATGAAAAACCATGAAAGCCTACCAACTGGTTCTTGTCCATTCCTTGAAGTGAATGAGACGAACTTCCACCAAGCTAAGCGTGGAAGAGGTCGTGGCCCCAGTCGTGGTCATGGTCGTGGTCGGGGAAGAAAATCTAATCATGGTAATAATGATGCACCAAAGAACCCTCCTAACCACCAGTAGTGTAAAAGGGCACTGGTCACGCACCTGTCGTACGCCAAAGCACCTGGTTGAGCTTTATCAAGCCTCCCTAAAAAAGACAGAGAAAAATGCTGAAGCAAATTTTGTTTCTGAAGATAATGTTGCCTTCATGCATTTGGATGTAGCTGATTACTTTGCACTCCCAGAAGGAGAAACAAGTCATGTGATCGTTGATGCATCTGTAGAAATTTAAATTTTTGTTGGTTGTATTAGTTAGTATGGTTATGTAAAAGTTATACTTTGGTAATGATATTTACTATAATGTTTATTTTGCTTATGTCATTTTGAAGAATATGGATAGTCCTCAAATAATGTTTGGATTAAAGACCAATCATGAAGATATTTGTGTAGTTGATAGTGGAACAACTCATGCCATATTCAAGAATCAGAAATACTTTTTTTATTTGCATAAGGAAAAAGCAAATGTTTCAACAATTTTTGGTAATATAAGTTTGATTGAAGGCTCCGGAAGAGCCATTGTATTTCTCTAAGGGAACAAAACTTATTATAGACAATGTATTGTTCTCCTCCAAGTCCCGAAGAAACTTGTTGAGTTTCATAGATATCCGCCGAAATGGGTATCATGTTGAGACAATAGATGAAATGAACGTGGAATATATTTGTATTACAAAGAATATTTCTGGCCAGAAATGCATTATAGAAAAGTTACCAACTTTATCTTCTGGCTTATACTATTCAAAGATCAGTACAGTTGAAGCACACTCTATCGTAAACCAGAAGTTTACTGATTCAAATACTTTCGAGCTTTGGCATGGCCGTTTGGGCCATCCTGGATCAATAATGATGAGATAAATTATTGAAAATTCAAGTGGCCATCCACTAAAGAACCTGAATATTCTTACAAATGATGAATTTTCTTGTGATGCTTGTTATCAAGGAAAAATGATAACTAGACCATCACCAATTAAGGTTGGCATAGAATCCCCTGCCTTTTTAGAGCATATACATGGGGATATATGTGGACCTATTCACCCACCAAGTGGGATGTTTAGATATTTTATGGTCCTAATAGATGCATCTTCAAGATGGTCTCATGTGTGCCTACTATCATCTCGCAACCTGGCGTTTGCAAAGCTATTAGCCCAAATAATTCTATTAAGGGCACAATCCCTAGATTATCCTACAAAGGCTATTCGCATTGATAATGCTAGAGAATTCTCTTCTCAAGCTTTTGATGATTATTGTCTATCAATTGAGATAAAAGTTGAACATCCTGTAGCTTATGTTCATACTCAAAATGGCCTTGCAGAGTCATTTATTAAACACCTGCAATTGATAGCAAGACCACTACTTATGATAAAAAATTGCCCACTACTGTTTGGGGACATGCTATTATGCATTCAGCACCACTTATTCGTCTCAGACCGACACATTATAATAAATATTCTCCGTCACAGTTAGTTTTTTGTCATGAACCAAATATTTCCCATCTATGAATTCTTGGATGCGCTGTATATGTGCCAGTAGCACCACCACATCGTAGTAAGATGGGCCCATAGAGAAGGTTAGGAATATATATTGGGTTTGAATCACCCTCTATTATTCACTATCTTGAACCATTGATGGGAGATTTATTTACTGCTCGATTTGCAGATTGTCGATTTAATGAAACAAATTTCCGACAATTAGGGGGAGAGAAAAAGGAATCAAAAGAGAAATTGTGTGGAAAGTTTCATCATTATCTCATTTTGATCCACGTACCCCTATATGTAATCAGGAGGTCCAGAAGATCATCCATTTACAGAATATAGCAAATCAAATGCCAGATGCATTTACTGATTTGAAAAGGATTACTAAATCACATATCCCTGCAGAGAATGTGCCTATCCGAATTGATGTCCCAGCAGGACCATCTACTAGCATGATAGCTAGTAAACCCAAAACACGCCTGAAGCATGGTAGGCCTCTGGGTTCTAAGGATCGAAATCCTAGAAAAAGGAAATCGACAAATGATCAAAATAATACTATGAAGGGATCTCCTGAAGAGACCCAAGATCTGAGTAGTTCTGAGATTCCTGAAGAAATCAATGAACTCGAGACTCAGGTGAGTGAGGAACTTTTAATAAGTTCTACTGGTAATGGGATTAATTTAAATCGATCTGAAATAGTGGTGGATAATATTTTTGCATATAATGTTTGAACCCCGATCTGTCGAATAATATTGACAAAGATCTGATTGGCCAAAATTAAAAGAGGCAATTCAATCGGAATTGAAGTCCCTTGCTAAAAGAGAGGTCTTTGGACTAGTAGTCCAAACACGTGCTGGTATAAAGCCAGTTGGTCATAAATGGGTTTTTGTGCGAAAAATGAATGATAAAGATGAAGTTGAAAGATACAAGGCTCACCTTGTCGCACAAGGATTCTCACAACGACCTGGAGTCGATTATGAAGAAACATATTCACCCGTTATGGATGCCATAACATTTCGATATCTCATCAGTTTAGCCTTACATGAAAGGCTTGAAATACATCTAATGGATGTGGTTACAGCTTATCTGTACGGGTCACTTGATAATGAAATTTACATGAAAATCCCTGAAGGATTNTTCCCGTTATGGATTCCATAACATTTCGGTATCTCATCAGTTTAGCCTTACGTGAAAGGCTTGAAATACATCTAATGGATGTGGTTACAACTTATCTATACGGGTCACTTGATAATGAAATTTACATGAAGATCCCTGAAGGATTTAAAATGCCTGAAGCATATTCAAAATCTTAGGAAATGTACTCAATCATATTACAAAGATCTTTGTACGGTGATGTGTGGCTAGAATTCATGGTTTAACGCATTATGTGCCTTACATTTTATGTGTGTTAATGATAAAAATACACTTCGTATGTGCATAATGGAGTCTATTTCATGTGTAGGTGAATTGGAGATGGAAGCCGAGCTAAATGGATGCATAAACGTCAAAAGTACGCTCAAGAGTCAAAAAGGAGTGAACCCGGCTATAGCTGGGCGTTTGAGCTGTAAAGCCTGGTCATAGCAGGCTTTAGCCGGGAGTTTGGGCTGTAAAGCCTGGTAGGACCAGGCGTTTGGGGGGAGTTTGGGCCATAAAGCCAGGCCTAGCCAGGCGTTTGGCCTGTAACGCTTGGTCCCTGGTCCGGCCCAGTCCGAGTTTTGAAGATTTTAAGTGTTTTCCGGTTTGACCAGAAGTATCCTACACGTTTAGGGTTTGTCCCAAATATATAAATAGACCCAAAAACACAACTTTGAAGGGAGATGCCATTAGAGACAAGAGAAGCCTGTGGAATACTACTCAACAAAGCAAAACATTGATTTTTACATCCTTTATTCATTACTTTGTAGTTTAATTATGCATGTTATTTTGGAGTTGATTATTATGAGCATGATTAACTAATTTCTTTAATATAGGGTTTTGGTGGAACCCGTTGGGGGATGAACTTATTGTGATATTAATATAGCTTTGATTGGTTGATTAAACTCTATTCGTTCAACTACATTCTTGTTGTAGTTGACTGAAGGGCCCTCAATTAGCTGTTCCTATTTATTATGTATCTACTTGAGAAAGAGTGAATATGTAGGTAGTTGTTTGAACAACATCACTCCCGGAGTATAGACGAAAGTCATAACCGAGGGTTTAGAGGTTGGATTAGAAATAACGATACTTCGGGTGCAATCTAAAGTGAACTGTAATGCAATCTAGCTAGCGTAACTTGAGAGAGTGCGTCTAGTAAATTATCATAATTACTTGAGAGAGATTTATGGTAGATAGAGTGTTCATGATTGATAGAGACAACTAATCAAACTATAAGAAGTATCCGAGAAGGAAGTTCACCGACGGGGGAAACCATAACCTTAGACCTTTATTATAATTGTTTACATCATCTTGTTAGTTAATCGTTAGTTTATTAATTTTGTAAGTAGAAATAGTAAAACATCACCAATTGATATTCAAAAGTCTTGAGAAAATTGATTAAGTAAAAGTTTCGTATTCTGACGGCTTGATTGATACGTAAATTCCCTGTGGGATCGACTCTGGGCGTAATACCCCAGATTATATTTGCAGCGCCCTTTTAGTCTTTCTATATGACATAGTTAAGCGTGATCAAATTTTGGCGCCATTGCCGGGGACTTAACGGTGTTATCAATTGGAGTTGGAAGAAATACAAAATTCTGAAATATAGTCAATTTTCTTCAATTTTCATTTATACATTGAAAGTTTAACGTTTGCTAACTTGGTTGTACAGGTGCATGCCTAGAAACTCATCGAGAACTGATGAAGTAGTTGAAGCCTTATCAGACCCCGAGAAAGTTTTAAGGCCCTAAACCGAGCCAATCGAAAAATCAAACAACAACTATCAATTGAACAACTTGAACCCGACATGGAAGATCCAAACAACAGGAACAACAATGGGGATGATGTGGTAGACCCAGTTGTGCAGATAGGGGAAGAGGCTCCTTTATATGACTAGGCACAACCCACAGTAGAGAATTTGGCCACTGCAATACTAGTCCCTCAAATACAGGCTGAATCTTTCCAGATTACAAATAATATGCTGCATTTATTGCAGAACAAGGGACTATTTTCAGGGTCATACATCGAAGACCCCCAACAACATTTGAAGAAATCTGTCAATTTGCAAAACACAAAGGCAGCCAAACTTCACCCAGGAGGCAATAAAATTGTTGTTGTTTCCATTCTCAGTGACTGGAGCTGCCCAGACTTGGCTAAACTCACTCCCCATCAATTCCATTACCACATGGGAGGAGTTAGTTAAGCAGTTCGTGAACAAGTTTCATCCACCCAACAAGACTGCTCAACAAATTGATGAAATCTTGAGCTTCAGACAGAAACCAGTTGAAACATTGCAGGAGACATGTGAACGATTTAAGGGAATGCTGGTTATCTGTCCACACTATGGTATTCCGGGGCAGATGTTGGGGCAGCATTTTTATATGGGTCTGGCTGATACTGTTAAGGCAAATGTTGATGCTTCAGCTGGTGGAGCATTCTTGAGGAAAACGTGGAGAGAAAGTCAGATCTTACTTTATAAAATGGCGTAGAATTCAGGATGGACAACCAGGAATGCACCCATTCGATCCATCCAATACTATTGTAGAGAACGTGGCCACTTTGATAACACAAATGAGCATACTAACTAAGAAGGTGGAGGAATTTGGGAAAAAGCAGTAGGTACACATCGTTGATACAACCAATGGGGGCTTATGCACATATTGCATTAGTCAACCATTTTGTAATCAGTGGAATGCAGAATGTGATCACCCTCCTTATCCAGAAAACATGAATTATGTGTCAAATTATGGAAGTCAGAGACAAGGGGGGTAGAACTGGGGTCAGCAAGTTCAACCGTATAGACCACCTCACCAACATCAAAACAATGTAAATATGGGTGTCATGAGACCACAAGGTAATGCATCACCATATCAGAGGCCACAAGGTTATAACCATCAGAATCAACAACAAGCATACTACCCTCCTCAGCATTAACAGGGGGGAAGTCAAGAAGATGGGTTTTCCAGGTTAGAAGCTATGATGCAGCAGATTATTGGGTCAAATGCCAAAATCAGTGAGAGAGTAGATGTACATGATGCAGCTATTAAAAATATTGAAGTACAGTTGGGCCAGATATCTATGGCAGTGAACAATCGTCCTCGTGGGACTTTACCTGCAGATAGTCAGGTAAATCCTACGGACCAGGGCCCAAGACAGCTGATGGCAGTGACTCTCCGAAATGGTAGGGACTTAGACTTGGAACTGGAGAGAGCTTGTGAAAGCAGGCAGGCTGAGACACTGGTACCCATGCCGATTGAACTTGATGATTCAACAAACTTGACCAAGGTAATAGTGCAACCTACTGAAGGAGAACCTAGTGCAAAGAGTGAGACTGAAAAAGAAGTGGAGATAGCCTAGGAGCCGGTAGTTGAGGTGGTGCCTGAGAAAGAAAAGTCCCAAATCACTGGGAAAAAGAGACCACCAGCTCCATTCCCTCAGAGGCTGGCCAAATACCAAAAGGATGAACAGTACAAAAAGTTCTTGGACATGCTAAAGCAAATACANGATCTGGCTACTGTCACCCTTACTCAGACTTGTAGTGCGTTGGTGATGCGTCCTATTGCTGAAAAGTTATATGACCCAGGGAGTTTTACAATTCCTTGTACCATTGGCAACTTAGCTTTCGCCAAAGCTCTATGTGACTCGGGGGCCAGCATTAATTTGATACCGCTGGCCATATATAAAAGACTGGGGATTGGTAGAGCCAGACCAACTTCAATGTTATTGCAGCTAGCTGATAAGACGGTAAAGAGACTATCAAGCATTCTGGACGATGTATTGGTGCAAGTGGGGAAGTTTGTGTTCCTGCTGATTTTGTGATACTAGATTGTAAAGTGGATGAGGAAATTCCCATAATCTTGGGAAGGCCATTCTTGGCCACAGGCAAAGCCCTTATTGATTGTGAGACTGGTGAAGTGAAGATGAGGCTAAATGATAAAGAAATCACGTTCAACGTGCAGAAGTCTATGAGGCGACCAAGTGAGTTCGCCAACTTCTCTCTTATTGATGCTGTGAACGTGATCCCGGAAAAAGATGATGCGTCCCTGACTATGGGGGACCCTTTGACTGAATGTTTTAAGAATCTATATGACATGAACGGTGAAGAACTGGCAGACTGGGTGTTAGCACTTGAAGGAAAAGGGGTGTGGCCAAGGGCTCTCGAGTTTGAGTCATTACACTTAGAGAAAAGAGAGAACACGCCGGCCAGGTCATCNAAACAAGATGCCTACATTCTGGAATTCTTGTTTCCAGAAAGTCGGGAGTACACATCTCATATAAAGTCCAAAAAGCGCAGATTACTACATTGTTTTATTGGGCCAGTAAGATTCATTCCACCACCCCAGGAGCATGATCATAGATCAGAATCAAAACTTGGGGTTCAATTCATATGTTCAAAGTGGAGGCATATAGTGATTCAAGCATTTGTTCGAAGGAGCATGGAAAGCAAAACTAATGGAAAGGATGTCGACGCTACTTAAGCAGGGAGTTTCTTGCACCTTACTTTTATTTCTTGTTTTGTCTATATGTGTTGCACTGACGACATTGCATGATTTAAGTGTGGGGTGTTGTACATATTTGTTGTGGTTTGTTGTGTTTAGTGTGCTTCCTTGTTAGTAGTTTTAGCTTTTCTTGTTAATAATTTTTTTTCTTTTTCTTTTTTTTTCTCTTCTATCTTTTAAGTTTTGTAGCTTTTTCTGTAGTCTTTTTATTTTAGGTAGAACAAAACAGAAATTTT
>ML427558.1:20767-48376 GCA_005239525.1 Nicotiana knightiana
GATTAGCTAATTTCTTTAATCTAGGGTTTTGGTGGAACCCGTTGGGGGATGAACTTATTTTGATATTAATATAGCTTTGATTGGTTGATTAATCTCTATTTATTCAACTACGTTCTTGTTGTAGTTGATTGAAGGGCCCTCAATTAGTTGTTCCTATTTATTATGTATCTACTTGAGAGAGAGCGCATACCTAGGTAGTTGTTTGAACAACATCAATCCCGGAGTGTAGACGAAAGTCATAACCGAGGGTTTAGAAGTTGGATTAGAAATAACGATACTTCGGGTGCAATCTAAAGTGAACTGTAATGCAATCTAGCTAGCGTAACTTGAGAGAGTGCGTCTAGTAAATTATCATAATTACTTGAGAGAGATTTATGTTATATAGAGTGTTCATGATTGATAGAGACAACTAATCAAACTATAAGAAGTATCTGATAAGGAAGTTCACCGACGGGGGAAACCATAACCTTAGACCTTTATTATAATTGTTTACATCATATTGTTAGTAATTGTTAGTTATTATTATTGTCAGTAGAATTAGTAAAACATCACCAATTTATATTAAAAAGTCTTGAGAGAATTGATNAATATGTAAATTCCCTGTGGGATCGACTCTGGGCGTAATACCCCGGATTATATTTGCAGCGCCCGTTTAGTCTTTCTGTAAGACATAGTTGAGCGTGATCATACGGTTTAAAGCAATCTAGGCGTATGTGCTATAATCGCCTTAGTGAATACTTGCTGAAAGAAGATTATACAAATAATGTTATTTGTCCATGTATTTTTATAAAGAAAATGACATCAGAATTTGTTATACTTGTTGATACCCAATTTCTCCTCAAATTATTTTTAAATTTTCATATATACCTTCAAAATCAAGTTCCATGACAATTGGTATTTTTCCATAATTTTCTCATATTTTTACAAAATTATTTCCAATTTATCCAATATTTTTATCTCTAATAATTAATTATAAATTGCATTACAAATGATCCCGAAGACATATCTTGACATAATACATTATTTTTGACCTTGGTAATATCAAATTATTTCACAATTGGCCAAATTAGCACTCTTTGACTATAATTGCAATAACTTTGCAATTATAGCCTAATCATATGTTTTATGCTATTTGGCCCAATAATTAGTCATTTTATTTTTTAAATACTAATTAATCATTATAATTTAATTTTATTAATCATCAATTTTATTTTTATATTTATCAGCTATTTTTATAAATTATTTATCTATTTTTATGAGGTATTTGACAAATAGCCATTTTCCATTTCAAATCTAACCTATTAAAACCGGACCCCTTACCCACTTAAATGACCCAATAGCCCAGACCCAATTCCATACCCGACCCGACCCCAAACCAATCTGAGCCGTTGATCAAATTAGATCAACGACCCAGATTCCTATTTCCTTAATTAATTCAAACTAACCCCCCAACCCCTCTCATTCTCACCGACTCACATCTCTCTCTCTCTAGTCTCTTCTAGAGACTTCTGTCTCTTCAGCTCCGATAGCTCTCTTCATCTTCTCCGGCCACCCCTAGCCGAAGACCCTGAAACCTCCATCACCCCTGCTTCTCATGGCTCTCTTATGCCGGTTTTGTCATCCCTAAGGCCCTCAAAGGGCGAGAACCTGTCTACTTACACCCATGATGTTCCTGTCTACTTCAAGAGTCCAAAGCTTGATTCCGAGTAGGGTTTATGACCCTGAGGATCGAGCCAGTGATGTTCGAGGTCTTTCTCATCTTCTCTGAGGTTTTCTGTAAAACCCTAATGTTTGAAACTTTCGACTCTTTTAGATCTACCCTAGATATGTTCTTGTTACAAGTTATTATGAGTTTTTCCTTAAAGATTTTCTATCTTTTCCTAAAAGGTTCTTCACTTCCAACTAGGGTTTTCTAAAACTGTTCTACGAAAATGATTTCTTCAAATTTGAAGTGTTGACCTGTGTTTTTTCTCATATGCTTAAACGGTTTTGCTAAGTATCGCTTTTAATCACGATTTATTATGTTAAAACTTTAGTTTTAACCCTGTATTCTAATTATGTGTTGTTTCTATTGAGTTGTTCTTTTGATTTGTATGTGTGTCTGTTTCCCATGAGTAGTCCTTGATTCTTTCTGTGCTGTTTCTATTGAGTTGTTCTTTAGATTTGTATGTGTGTCTATTTCCCATGAGTAGTCCTTGATTATTTTTGTGATTTTACCCTACCATACTTATTAGGGTTTCTGACTATTCATCTTTTGCCTATATCATGACTATCCTTTGTGATTTTGATTTTGTCTATTACCTGTAAATTGCATTCATGCTCATAATGTCATGTACTGTCCTAAAGCCCTGATTCTATGTGATTCCTACTTTGTTGTGCTATCGAACCTTTGATTATACTGCTTCTTGCCTAATTTGTGTTTATCCCTCTTAAATCAGCCCATTCTTTTTAACATGCTTGAATTCCTGAATGATTGTGAGTAGTATTATACTGATTTTCACACGATATTCTGATTCTGAATACTTCCTTAAATACATGAGGCTTTCCTTTAATCAACACTAATTTCGGATCCCTAATCCCCTGTGATTGATACCATTTGCTGATTTCAGACCTTTGAATTATTTTCAGGCCCTATTTTGTGGTTAATTACACTATTTACTGACTCTTGACATTGTTTCCTTAATTAAAACTTTCTGAACCTAGCCCTAATTACNACTCTGATTGATTTCGAGTCCCATGATTGCTGGACAATTGGACTCCTACCTTATTTTACCTAGCCTTCAATTTGTTATATATATGCTCTTTTTAGGACAGACAAACACACGAACTGATCTGTTTAAAATCTCTCTCTCACAATTAAAAAAACTCTCTTCTCTCTCTTCTGTGCTAGCTACTACTATTCTAAGTTAGCCGGCTGCAAGCCAAGGCTAACTATTGTGCATATCCTACTTTCTGTTTGTGTTACTGCTTTCTTCACTTCACTGGTATGTTCTAATTTAGATTTCAGTCCTCAAACCAACGTGTTTCTATCACTGTTGTAATCCAGTGTGTTTCTAATTTGCTTTACTTATTATTCAACATGTATCTAGGATACTAAACTCCCCTCTGCATGTTAAGTTAGGCTTTATTTGACCAGCATGTTTCTGTATACTTAGCGCATGCTTCTTACGTGAATCCCCATGCCTATGATTGGTACATTAGTTTAATCATGGTCTTAGTTGCTTTGGTGTTAATCTAACCTAGTACTTTACTGTACCTCTACTCCTCTGAACCCTTAGGAGTTTCTGATTGTATGCCTATATGTGTGTCTGCCTGTTACATGTTTGCCTCACATGCTTCGTATTTGTCCCTCAAATCCCATTACCCCTGTTTGTGATTGTTGGACTACCCCTGGTCATTTGTGTGATGTTGAACTTCTATTTCCCTCTTCAAAACTGTTTTCTTACTTACCCTTTCTCAAAACTGTTTTCTTGCTTAAACCCCTTTTAAATAAAAAGCACTCTCACATATACTCTTAGAAGTCTAGGTTCTGCCCCTTTTGTGTGAGCATTGCTTTGGGACCCTTGAGCTCCCTCTGAACTTTGACACACAGAGGCTGGCCATTCCACACTGCACTTACTCTATTTTGGATTTGAAATATTGGTGTGAGCACTGCCTGGGAGCCCTTGAGGTCCCTCTGACACACCCAGATTATGAGAAGGTTGTGAAATAACACCAAATGCATTGAGGTTTGGAAGATCTGGGCATAATTGAAGGCTCCCTATAGAAGTAACTTCTTTTGTTATGTAATTCATAATTCCCGGCCTGTAATAATTTGTAAACAAGTATTTGGGAACGGATAGTGAAAGGGGAGGGTAGTTATATAGGTTATCCATGTTAATGGGTAGATACCATGCTTCTAGGTTTACATTTCTTACGTGTGCACTAGAAATTCATGCGTAGGGCTGATTGTATGCAAGCGTATCATGCATTAGATATCCTGTTCCTTAGGTCCATGTTTACTGTTTCATCATACTATTATGGTATTATCGTTTATCATATAGAAATCATGCTCTAGGATTAAACGTTAATATAAGCCTGTTATTCATGAAAACCAGTTCTAATATTGCTGTAATGTTGTGGTACACCTAGGAATCATGCTCAGGATAATAATGCCCTAATAAACAAGTCATCCTCATACTTGCTGCATAGCATGTTCAAATAATGTGACTTTATGCATTTAGAAATCCTGTCTAGGAATTCTGCATACCACCCATTATGCATCCCTATGTGTGCATATTAGATATCATGTCTTAGGACCTCATTCAACACCTAGTTTAACTACTGATTGCATGAAAAAGGCCCTAAAAAATAGTTTCACCATGTTTTCAAACAACTGGTAATAGTTATGTATTTTTTCAACACCTAAGTACAACATGTTTAGGTAAACTAACTTGTAACAGTTTCTTTAATAATCTGGGTAATTACTGAGTATTGTCAAATGCTTAGGCAAGACTTAGGTGTTAAATCTGTTAAAACTGGAAACATACTCCTTTATACCTGCTGCTTGACTATTAATGATCAGTAAGAAGCTGATAAAATTCATTCTCTGAAATCAGTAATAAAGATGCCTCACTATTGCATTCTCACCTAGATATCATGCCTTAGGTTCTGAAGTTAATAAGGCCTTACTTGTGTTTGAGTCGTGCTAATCATGTGCATAATCTGTGGAGGAATACTTGGGCCTCGTATCTGCTCTTATTTGTTTTCCCCTTATCTGAAGTCCTAATTGTCGTTGTTTGTCGCTTAGAATCTTGTCCTTTAAACCTAGGGGTCAACCTAGTACTTTCTTTTAGGATAGTAGTCCTAGCCTCCTCCAGGACTGATAGGATGGGACGGGTAATAGCACGCAATAGAGTCCGTGACCAACACACGCTTTAATTACCTTCACGGGGTGGGAAGGGTAGAATATGGATATGATGACCGGTGCGCTAATACCACGTGTAGCCCCTCTTCGAGGAGTGATTACCGGGTATTGCATTGATGTGATCCATATTATTATAAACCTAGGACACCTTTTATATGCTAGCTCGTAATTCCTTTTAAAAAGCTAATCTTCTTTACTGTTTCTTTAAAATATCTGCATGCTTAAGACTTAAATCCCCTCTTATTTGAGCCTTTACTTGTTATTTGCTAATTGTACAAATTCACGAAATCATTTGGCCGGGAACCACACTTGTGGATCCTGAGGGGTGCCTAACACCTTTCCCTTAGGATAATTTCAAGCCCTTAAACAAATCTCTGGTTAGCAACGTAGTTATAATTGAACCCCTTAGGTTCCCTAACGCACCGTTAAAATCATTAGGTGGCGACTCTTCAAAATATGCAAACCACTTTCCCAAAAGGAAAGAGTTGTCCCAACCAATGTCATAAACCTGATATTCCGCGAGGAAAAAAAGGGGGCGGGACAGCATGGCGACTCTGCTGGGGATTATAGGCTTTTACCATTTCAAATTGTTTCGTGAATTTGTGCCTTTATTTTAAATACTTGCACCTTTTCCTATTCCCTTTACATTCAATTAATTGTTTACTTTGGGTATTTACTTTTCTTCAGAAAAGAAACTGACATGTCTCTTTGTTTCATTTTGTAAATTCTTTAAATCATTACTACCATTTTTACCGCTTTCTTTAACGTGCAAATACGTGACGACTTGTTTTAATACTTATTGCATAAATCATACTCAACATTCATACTCCACTCGTGCTAAATAAAATACTATAGCAATGTTTGATGAGTGGTTGCTCCCTTCCTATATTATCACCCACTAAATTCGGAAAGGCTTATTTGCTGTAAAACTAGTTGATCAGCGGTGCAGTCGACAATTCTGTGCCTTTCCCCCTTGAGTTGTCCGCTCAAAGGTACCGGTCTAAAACCCCATAGAAACCTTACTCTGTTGCACTGTTGCATGCATCATGGTCAAACCTAGTCGAGCTAAAGTATCGTCTGCACGATATCTTTTAAGATAGCCTTATCCAAAAGTCCACCGAGTTTCCCTAAACCCAAACATATGCCCTCACGTTCTGTGCATTTATTTGGAGAACTAAATGCTTCCTGCTAATTATTGGCGATAAATAGTCAAGTTTGGTAGGGGTAAGGGCCTAACCTTATTTTCTTTGCAGAAAAAATGAGGCACGAAGTCCCCAGATTCGGCATGGTCTCCAACATCCACCCAAAACTGTTCAGTTGGTGTGAGGATCTGCACTCCAGTGACAAAGCTATTGTCAGGAAACACTTGGGTAATCTACCATCTCTTCTGGAAATCTAGCCTAACAAAATGATAATAGAGGCTGCTACCCTGTTCTGGGACCGTGAAAGGCCGTGTTTCGCTTTGGGAACATCGACATGGCGCCTTTGATAGAAGATATAGGAGGGCTGGCTAACCTAGTATGGGAAACTCCGGGGTTGTTGATCCTGAGAACCGCACAGGAAAAAGTTTCCTCAAAATGATGGGTATGAAAAAGGATGCGGAATTGGTATGTTTGGAGACTTCATACATTCCTTTGATTACTTGTACGAAAGGTATGGCCACAGCAAATCATACCGTACCTACCATGATGAATTTGCTATCACCTCTCTGGGACACGTCCATCGCCGAGTGTTCGTGTTTATGGTTTGCTTTTTGGGTTTGATCGTGTTCCCGATGAAGAAGGAAAGGATCCATACCAGGCTAGCCATGGTAACTAAGACCATAATGGAAGGGGTAGATGGGCAAGACTTTAGCATTGTGCCCATGATCGTTGCAGACATATATCGGGCCTTAGAAAGGTGTCAACAAGGAGCAAAGCATTTCAAAGGTTGCAATTTATTACTTCAACTCTGGCTCATGGAACATCTCCAAAAAGGCGAATATCGACAGGACATTCACCGTAGAATGTGGGATGACCACATCGCTTTCCATCACCCAAAGCGAATGAATTATATCCCTGACATGTTCGCTCAGCCTGAAAATGCTGAGGGATGGGTTGAGCTTTTTGATAACTTGACTGAAGAACAGGTTCAATGGATGTTTGAATGGTTTCCAACAGATGAGTTCATCATTCGATCCCGAGACGCATCATTTCTGATACTGATTGGTCTAAGGGGGACATACCCTTACGTCCCTCTTCGAGTTATGAGGCAAGCAGGAAGGAAGCAAGTCATCCCTAGGGTCGAGAAGATGAGCCATCTTCGAGCTGACTTTCAAAATAATGATAGTCCTCACAAGTGCCAAGCTCAGCATCTGTGGCACTGCAAGGTTATACTTGAGAAAGACACCATCGAGCTAGACAGGTATCATGCCGGTTGTACCCCTTTCTATCTTGGTTGGTTAGAAGAGGATCTGGGTGGTCAGAGCAAGTCGGGGTACGTTCGAGGTCACAGGGTTATAGATGAAAGGGCCGAGGCACAAGTTAAATACAACCAACTGCGCAAAAGGATCTAAGAAAGTGAGGATGACCACTACAAGATACATGAGTCCAACAAGAAACTGATCGAGGAATGGAAGGACATGGCTATCAGCGCCAACAAGAGGCTGGGGTACTTGGAACGAGGTATAATCGAGCTGGAAGAAAAGTTCATCAAAAGAGTTGAAGATTGTCAAAAGGTTGAGGGAGTTGCAGGGGGATACCTAGCCAGAACCTACCTGTTGCTGGGACTTCGCGAGTTGGGAAAACTATACAAGGAAAGCAAGAATGCCGAGTCTGGGAAAGGTCCTTCTGGGACCAAGTAGATAGGAGTGTCTTTATTTTTCTATCAATGTAATAAGGCCAATGGCCATTAGTGACTTTTATTTTTCATCTATCGTTTTGGGATTTGTCTATTTTTCTTATCAATAAAATGAGGCATTTAGTATTTTAAGTTCCCCAAATCAATTTTTCGCTAGGCCTACCTCGGGCACAAAGAGGTTCTCAACTTAAGACACGCTTTCATTTCTGCATTATGTGTTTAAATACTGCAATAATCTTTTCATGATCCTCACTGACTTGGTTACCTTTTGTTTTTATTTTCTTACTCCCCTCCCCAAAGGTTAGTTCGTGCATTCTGGCATCATCAGCCTATCGCACCAGATCCAAGGGCCCTCCACCTACTCCTCCCCCTAGTCCTCCTAAGGGAAAAGACAAAGGCAAAAGTAAGATGGAAGAGTTCAGCGGCACCAGAAAGGAGAATGTGATTGAACGGGTAGAGGCCACTGATGGTCGAGGTATTCAGGTCCTGCATGAGAACATGTCACCACTTGAACAGAAATTGCTGAAGTTTCAGGAAGAACTCGATCAAGTCCGGAATCTGGCCAACTTGTCATTTTGCCTTAACGTCCTCGACGTAAACCTTCCAAATGCTCAAAACCTCGCACCTCCACAAGATATCCCAATACAGCAAAATCATCCCGCACCTTACCATCACGCCACTCCCCCAAAGAACCAAACTCTCCCGACACAATGCAATGCTTGACACACTTCAAATAACACTCCACTACTCATCCTAGAACCTCCAAACCCCACAATAGACCATTTCCACACCTATAACAATCCCATCTATGTGGAAACCGTGACCCACTCCACTCCGCCTATCCCACAGGCGTCCGAGTCTGACGAAAAGGATTTACTTAACAGGAACCTGGCCGAAGAGCTTAGGAAACTAACCAGCCGAGTATAGGGTGTTGAAGGAACCAAGGGGATTGAAGGGTTAAATTATGAAGACCTTTGTATCCAACTTGATGTCGAACTGCCCGAGGGGTACAAACCTCCAAAGTTCAAAATGTTTGACAGTACTGGTGATCCGAGAGTCCATCTGAGGACCTATTGCGACAAATTGGTTGGCATATGAAAGGATGAAAGAATCCGCATGAAGTTGTTGATGAGGAGTTTGAAGCGAGACGCGCTATCTTGGTACATCAGCCAAGACCCCAAGAAATGGTCAAACTGGTAAGCATGGCGTCTGATTTTATGGACAAGTTTAGATTCAACATAGAGAACGCACCAGATGTGTTCTACATTCAAAATTTGAAGAAGAAACCTACAGAAACCTTTCCCGAGTATGCTACTCGCTGGAGGTCCGAAACCGCTAAAGTCAGACCTACTCTAGAGGAAGAACAGATGAACAAGTTCTTTGTCCGGTCTCAGGACCCGCATTATTATGAACGGTTAATGATGGTTGAAGGCCACAAGTTCTCTGACATCATCAAATTGGGTGAGCGGATTGAAGAAGGTATTAAAAGCGGTATGGTTACAAATCTTGAAGCCTTGCAAGCCACTAACAAGGCTCTATAGTCCGGTGGTGCGTCTAAGAAGAGAGATGTGGGAGCCGTAATGGTTGCACAAAGAGCCAAGTCCCCACTCAAATACCAAACCTATCCAACAACTCCACTCACATACCATCCAACCCCGAATTACCGAGCACCCTCACCAAATTACCAAGCTCCACCACCTTCCTACCAAGCTCCACCACCCACATATCAACCTGCTTTGCCCAGATATTCACAACCCACTCCTGTCTACCACACTTATAATTCCCAGCCATCCCATTACCAATCATCCCCTGCACACGCCAAAACTTCTCTAGACCTCGTCCCAATTTTGATTGCCGCCTTCCAAAGCAATACACCGCCATAGCCGAGCCCATTGACTAGCTGTATGAGAAGCTCAAAGTTGCTGGTTATGTCACACCTATCCCTGCTGCCACCCTTGAGAACCCTTCTCAGTGGGTTAACCCAAACAAATCATGTGCATACCATTCCGGCATGAGAGGACACACCATCGAAAAATGCCTCTCTCTGAAGAACAAAATACAGGCTCTCATTGACACCAAGATTATTGTGACAAAAGACACTGCTCCAAACATCCGCGACAATCCTCTGCCAGACCATAAGGGTAGAGGTATCCATTTGATTAAAATAGAGGATGATTGGGATCCCGAGGGGTCAATCGGGTTGATCGCAGAAGGCGATGACCCAAAGAAACCCGCAGTCACTCTCAAACCAATCATAGTCCAGATTCAACCATCTGAGGCCGCTGAGGTGAATATTCTATACCATTTGAGTTTGAAGCAGCGCCACCTACAAAGTCACCAGTGCCAATTGAAGTTGAGTTTGTATCTCCAGCAAATGCACCAGCATCATTCGAGGTCACAGTCTTGCCACCCCTAACACACATTCTGTTTGAAGTAAGGATGGCCGCACCAATTCCGATGACAATGTCAACCACACCACTCTTCTATTCAAATGCTATCCCTTGGGACTACACAGCCGAGGAAAGAAGGAAAGGAAAGGTCAGGTCTGAGGAAGTTGTCGCAGCATAAGGTATGACGAGAACTGGTAGGGTCTACACCCTTGAGCATCTGGCTGAGTCAAGCAAGCAGGCTGCCAACCGGCCTCCCCTTATCGAAACAGGTCCCGATGACCTTTGGAGAAAGGTACAGGCGAAGGAGTATTCAGTCATCGACCAGCTGAACAAGAAACCGACACAGATATCCATCCTCTCCCTGTTGCAGAATTCCGAAACACACAGAAATGCTTTGTTGAAAGTGTTGAGTGAAACATATGTGCCAAACAACATCACTAGTGGGGAAAGGGCCAATATGGTAGACCAGGTAATGGAGAGTCATAAAATCACTTTTCATGAGGATGAGCTACCACCTGAACGGTTGGGGCACAACAAAGCACTGCACGCCACCGTGCAATGCCAAGATTATTTCATCACAAGAATCTTGATCGATGGAGGTTCCAATCTTAACATCTATTCGTTGATAACACTCAAGAAATTGGGTAAAGGGCTACATGAGATAAGGTATGGGGCTATCAATGTGAAAGCCTTTGAAGGTTCTCAGAGGTCCACCATGAGGGAGATTAGTCTATATCTGCAGATGGGACCGACTTGGTTCGAAGTGGATTTCCAGGTGATAGATGTGCCAGCATACTACAACCTATTGTTGGGACGACCCTGGATTTATGCTGCTGGGGCCGTAGCATCAACGCTACGTCAGGCGGTAAAATTCGAGTGGAACCACCAAGAGGTGATTATTCATGGTGACGGTAGCAACCCCATTTATAGTCATCAAACTATCCCGGTGATTGACGGAAAAAGGAAGATAGGCGGAGGAACTTACCACCACATTGAGCGGGTCAATACTATCGACAAGGACAAGTGGTGGGACAACAAGATTGGGAGCATCCTGAACTGGAGAGGATATGAGCTAGTCAAAGGGCTCGGTAAGAACCTCCAAGGGATCACGAAGCCCATAAAGCTCAAGGAACATGGCACCACTTTCGGTCTTGGGTATGAGTACACTTGGCAGGAATTCGATGACTGGTCGCCACCTTGGCGCGGTCCCTATTACCCTTTGGAGCAGCCAATACCTCATCTTGAGTAGACTTTCAAGCAGGCCGACACTATTTACCGTTCAGACGAGGAAGAAGCACTTGCAGCAACGAGGAGTTTGTTCCTAGAGGACAAGGATATGGATTGTTGTGTTGTTCTCGAGGGGGAGGGGGAGGAAGGCCCTTCCATACAAACTATAATCAAGGGGACATATCTCAAGAACTGGTCTATCAAGACAACCAAAACCCGACGAGCCTCGAGGTATCAAGGCTAAAACAAGCATTATTTACTGTTTTATTTACTAAATGATTTTCCTTTTCCTGCATTTTTCAATTTCTGCAATAAAGATCTTCAATGTTCAAAACAGTTATTCAATCTATCAAAGCATCTTCTAAATTTCTCTTACGAATCCGATATTTATTGCTATTGTTTTTTACAGCATTACTATTACTTGTCTTGATGAACCGATGACTGTGACATGCAATGAGACAACGCAGCAAACGGACATTGATTCAGATGAAGACGACATACCAGACGAGATTGTCAAAGAAGTTGAGAACTTTGAGAACAAACCTAAGTCCAACCTGGATGATACTGAAGTTATCAACTTGGGGGATTCAGAAAACGTCAAGTAGACTCACATCAGCATTCATTTGTAACCATCAAAAAATAAAGAATACACAGAGTTTCTAAGAGAGTATGAGGACGTATTTGCATGGTCGTATGATGACATGACTGGTCTAAGTACGTCTATTGTGGCCCACAAACTGCCAACCAGTCCAATGTGTCCACCGGTGAAACAAAAGCTAAGAAAGTTCAAACCCGACATGAGTTTGAAGATCAAAGAAGAAGTTACCAAGCAGATCAACGCCAAAGTTCTATGGGTAGTGGAGTACACGACATGGTTGGCCAACATTGTACCTATGCCAAAAAAGGACGAGAAGGTCAGAGTCTGCGTCGACTACCGGGATCTCAATCGAGACAGTCTGAAAGACGACTTCCCCTTGCCAAATATGACGCAAAAGAAGCATCAAAACTGCTGGAAGAAATTCATGCTGGGACTTGTGGCCCACATATGAACGGTTTTGTTTTAGCGAAGAGAATACTCCGAGCTGGTTACTTTTGGATGACTATGGAGACGGACTGCATCCAATATGTTCGAAAGTGCCACCGCTGCCAGATACATGGGGATATGATAAAGGTGCCTCCAAGTGAGCTAAATGCAACCAGCTTACCATGGTCGTTCGCCGCTTGGGGTACAAACGTTATTGGACCAATCGAGCCTACCGCTTCCAATAGCCACAGGTTCATTTTTGTCGTCATTGACTACTTCACTAAATGGGTCGAAGTAGCCTCCTACAAAGCAGTTACTAAGAAATTCGTGGCCGACTTTGTCCGCGACCGCATTATTTGTCGGTTCGGAGTTCCAGAGTCAATCATCACTGACAATGGGTTCTAATCTCAATAGTGACTTGATGAAAGCTATGTGTGAAACTTTCAATATCAAACACAAGAATTCCACAGCATACAGACCTTAGATGAATGGAGTCGTAGAGGCCGCTAACAAAAACATCAAGAAGATACTAAGGAAGATGATAGAAAGGCACAAGAAGTGGCATGAAAAGTTATCATTCGCTTTATTGGGATACCACACCACTGTCCGCACATCAACATGGGCAACTCCCTATATACTAGTTTATGCTACAGAGGCTGTAATTCCTGCCAAAGTGGAGATTCCATCTCCAAGAATTATACAGGAAGCTGTGCTCAGTGATGTAGAGTGGGTAAGAAGCTGTTATGAGCAACTAGCCCTCATAGACGGGAAGAGAATGAATGCAGTATGTCATGGTCAACTATATCATAACAGAATGGCCAGGGCCTTCAACAAGAAAGTCAAGCCGAGACGATTCAAACCAGGGAAGCTGGTGTTAAAGAAAATCTTTCCACGTCAAGATGAAGCCAAGGGGAATTTCTCTCCCCACTGGCAAGGTCCGTACCTGGTTCATAGAGTGCTGACAGGAGGAGCACTCATACTTGCATAAATGGACGGAGAAGTTTGGCAGAAACCGATCAATTCAGATGCACTCAAGCACTACTATGTGTAATCTTTATGCTTTCTCAGTGATGTAATCTGAACTACACCTGGCCTGATTCCCGTTTAAGAGGAATACGTAGGCAGCCTAAGGGTTCGGTCACAATTCAATAAAAATCTATTTTCCCCCGTAATTGGAAACTGGGTTAGAATTTTGAGTTCCGAAGCAAGTTCATCCAGTCGCCGCGCGAGCAGCAGTTAGAGGTGTCCACCCAGCAAACTGGGGCAGAATTTTGAGGAGGACCCTCAAATTTCCGCAGCAGGAGAGGTCGCAATGTCTCAAGCCGTGTCATGTCGTCGGTTCATCTAAAACTATTTTAGATTATATATTATACTTTTACAAAAATCATGCATATTTATTTTTTTTGAAGCAACTTCTTTAGCGAACGCTACCCCAATTACACAGACAATATCATCATGATCAAGCAAACGAGCCAAGCGGAGCCAGCAGGAATGCGAACTAACCTTTCCCCTTTACAAGACTCACGATTTTTCTTTGGATGCATGCACAAAATTGCCAAAGCCCCGAAATATATTATCCGCTCCAAGGACAAACATCGTTCCTCAAACACGTCATGCCAACACTTATTATCAGCACAAACAACGCTTCATTATCACAATGCTCTACCGCATGTTTAACACCAGCTAAGAATTTATATTGTCCTTCCTTAATCTTGCATCAGGCTACCTTTCTGCCTTCCGAGACTAAACGTTGTCTCCATCTGCATTCGCATATTGCATAAGGCTACCTTTCTGCCTTCCGAGGTTAAACGCTACCTCCATATGCATCTATTCCTGCATAAGGCTACCATTCTGCCTTTCGAGGTTAAACGCTACCTCCATCTGCATCTGCATTGCATAAGGCTACCATTCTGCCTTCCGAGGTTAAACGCTACCTCCATCTGTATCTGCATTGCATAAGGCTACCTTTCTGCCTTCCGAGACTAAACACTGTCTCCGTCTACATTCGCATGTTGCATAAGGCTACCTTTCTGCCTTCCGAGACTAAACGTTGTCTCCATCTGCATTCGCAATTTGCATAAGGCTACCTTTCTGCCTTCCGAGACTAAACGTTGTCTCCATCTGCATTCGCAATTTGCATAAGGCTACCTTTCTGCCTTCCGAGACTAAACGATGTCTTCATATGCATTTTCATGTTGCATAAGGCTACCTTTATGCTTTTCGAGACTAAACGTTGTCTCCATCTGCATTCGCATGTTGCATAAGGCTACTTTTCTGCCTTCCGGGACTAAACGCTGTCTCCATTTACTTTTCAAAAGCAACCCCTGTATCTATCATTTGCTTCCTTTTGGGCTAAGCTCTGCCCTTTTTAATCCGCAAGACTAAGCTTGTCACGACCTGAAATCCAACACAGGTCGTGATGGCGCCCAACACCGGAGTCAGGCAAGCCAAAACATTAATTAATTGAAATAACTTTCCGGTTTTAAAAGTTATGAAAAACATTTCCTTTCACTTTATTACATATCAACCAAATAAAAATGTGTTAGTTAAAAACAAGGGTTTGAATACTACACTTTAACAAATATAACCCAACACATCCCAACATACCCCAGAACTTGGTGTCACAAGTACATGAGTAATTTCTAAGAATTTACACAAACATCACAAAACCTGTCCGGAATACAAATTGGAAAAGGGAATATGAACTGAAAGTAAATACAGTACAAGGGAGACTAGGTCAGCTGCGGATCGCCTCCGGATGATGCAGCTCGCCTAAGTCTCCGAATCCTCCACATTGCTATGAAAGTACCTGTGCAATAAAAAGGCACAGTAAGTGTAGCATGAGTACAAAAACAACGTGTACTCAGTAAGTCTCCCGCCTAGCCTCAGAGAGGTAGTGACGAGGGGTTGATTGACACTCACTAAGGTCCAACAATATAATATATGACAGAATATGATGAAGTACAGTAGACATGTAGGAGAGTGAGCAGCGAATACGTATCAAGTACACAAATCCAGGTAACTACTGAGAATAAACAACAATGTACACTTTCTTTTTTTTCCCCAAATACATGTCAAGCCAATATCAATAAAACAGTACCAAATAGTCATGTGCACACAAGGATAAGACAACCGGCCGGAGTCGAAGGAATATCTAACCACTGAATAGTCGTAAAGCTTCCCCCGCTCGCGAATCATACCTGCGACTCGGGTGCTGTCAAGTTTAATGATATTCAACGATACAACCTAGTCCAGGTACACAAATATCCATAGAGAGATAAATTCTTTTTTTAGAAGATTAACAAGATGAACTCTAGTTTTCTTTTAGATATTCAATTACGTCTTCGATTATATTGGCAGTTTAATATTACAGGCAGGATTACAGGTATAACACGTAAGGCATGCTAGTGGGTCCTAGACTACCCGGACATGACATAATAATAGCTACACACGGACTCTCGTCACCTCGTGCGTGCGTAGCCCCCGAAGATAATAGCATGTATTGAATTAATTCACCTAGGGGGACGATTCCCCCTTCACAAAGTTAGAAAGGAGACTTACCTCGCTCCGAAATTCCAACACCGGCTTCCAAGCCCCTCCGGCGACTCCAACGGACGCACAACGCTTCGAAACTACCACATAATGGAAAAGAAATGAAGATTCATCCTAATACTCACAACAAATTCATATTATATACTTTCCCAACCCCGCTCGGAGAAATGACCAAAATTCCCTCGGGCCCACATACCCGAAAATCTAAAATTCTTGAAGATACATGCTACCCATAGCTCTACTAGTTCAATCATGCAATTTACTCTACATTCCATACTCAAATTCGTGGCTAAATTCCAAATTTACATTTTCTAGGTTTCTTCAAAATTTTCCAAATTCCTACCAATTTCCATGCCTAATCCACGCATATAATCTTGTATTCATCTAATAAACGGAAGGAGTTTACTTACCTTGATGCCTGACAAGAATCCCTCTTGAAATGTTCTCCAAAAATCGCCCATGACAATGAAAAATGGGTGAGAAATGACATAAACCCGTCTTTAAAACATTCTGCCCAGGCCTCTTTTGCACCTGCGATTTAATGGCCGCTCCTGCAGCTCCGCACCTGCGGAAATTCCATCGCAGGTGCGGCTCTGACTTAACCCAGCAAATTTCCGCTCCTACGATCCCCTCTTCGCACCTGCGATTCCGCAGGTGCGACCAATCTTCCGCACCTGCGGCCTCCTCATCTCCAGCCCCAATCTCGCACCTGCGGCTCCCTTAGCCGCACCTGCGGTCAAAGCCTAGCAGGTGCGGTTACACCAGATGACAGCAACCTTCAGCCTTCTCCAACTTCAAATATTGATCCATCAATCACCCGGAATCCACCCGGGGCCCCCGAGACCCCGTCCAATCACACCAACCTGTCCCAAAACATGACGCGGACTTTCTCAAGCCCTCAAATCACACCAAACAACGCTCAAACCACGAATGGCACTCAAATTCAATTCTTTAAGAACTTAGAATTTCAAACTTCTACATCCGACGCCGAAACATATCAAATCACACCTGATTGACCTCAAATTTCGCACACAAGTCATATTCAACATTATGGACCTGCTCCAACTTCCGGAAATGCATTCCGACCTCGATATCAAAACTTCCACTTCTGGTCGGATTTCTCAAAAACCTTCAAATTTCTATCTTTAGCCAAATGACCCCAAAATGACCTACAGACATCCAAATTCACTTCCGATCGCGCTCCCAATTCCAGGATCACCATACGGAGCTATTCCCAGACTCGGAATCCCAAACGGACATCAACTTCACTGATATGCACTTCAAACCCAAATTCATGAAATCCTTCTAAAATGCTAACTTTCACAATATACGCGAAAGCGCTCCCGGGTTATCCAAAGCCCGAGCCGGACAATATCCCCAAGTCCGAAATCATCATACGGACCTACAGGAACCTTCAAACCCTGATTCGAAGCTTCTCACAACTTCAAACTGCTGAACGACGCGCTAGAGCTCAAAACAACCGGTCGGGTCGTTACATTCTCCCCCACTTAAACCGACGTTCATCCTCGAACGTGCCAAGAACTGATCTGGAGTTACGTGAAATCACTGTTTAACACCTCGAGCACCTGCCCGTGCTACCACAACCCAGTTGTGCATATTAGCTTGATCACACCTGAAGATTTCTTCTCTTATCCATACAATAAGCTCAGAATTCATTCACACACCTGAAATTTCTCTAGCCAGACCTAGTTCCAATATATAAGCACTGCATCAACTAGCACACGATATACCAGATCATAACTTCATACCCTTGCTGAATCGACACCATGCACCGCATAACTCATCATCTGACCACAATGATGCTCCCCGAACCTTAATAGCCAAGGTCTACGAATCTGATGCTCCCAATGCACCTCATAACAAATATACATATACCCAACAGAGGAAATGTGCAGAAATTCATACTCAACTATAGAGTTAACAAATCATTGAATACCTCATCTTGACTAGAATCATCACTTCATTATGAACCTGAATAATGGTATTTATTCTTTAATATACACTTCACGTAACCTCATCGCACTGATCCCTAATCCGATAATATCGTCTCACCCAGTATGAACTACTCAGACAACAAATACCCCAAACATGGCCAACAGCCTCACATGATACCACATCGCGCTAATAGATCATAACTCGAACATGATAATAAGAAATGACTCAGGACAGAACTATTCAACTCACGCAACTAATATGAATTCTTACCAGAAAATAGGAATTAAAACACAAGAAAATAAATACATATTAACCCTTCTCATCATCACACTGTCGCGGCGTGCAACCCGATCCAAATAACATACCCGTGGCGGCGTGCCACCCGATCCCATCATAAAACTCACATAAGGAAATATACACGGAGCTAAATCGCTCACTATTACAAATTACTGAATATCGATCACAAGCACGCTAAGGGCATAATAACATCCTAGGGAGATTGATAGAGCCGTATGCAACAAAATTCAAGCACAACTGAGGTGCGATATATATATACACTCTGGATCTCAAGAGCTATCCTGCTCACATAACATCCCCACTAAGGGGAAACTCAACATATAAGAAATCATCAAAACTGTTTCACAACTCACACGGCACAATCACAATAACACATGAATTTGATGAAGACGGAACAACACCCGTTGTTCTAATACCTTTCCATGAAAATCGCTCTACTGAAAGGAACATGTCTGGCTCACACGGAGTCCATAATCATATTTAAATCCATTCACAAACATCGAGCCACCTTGTTCGCACCAACTAAGCTAATAGAATTTGCCTGGGTCCATATTAACCCACCTTCTCGCATAATACATGAGAACAACCATTATCACCGGGACTAACACCCCATAATTCTTAATCAATTGAACCGAACGCCCTCCAGGTGTAAATTCTCAATTAAGCAAATATAACCCAACACATCCCAACATACCCTAGAACCTGGTGTCACAAGTACATGAGCAATTTCTAAGAATTTACACAAACATCACAAAGCCTATCCGGAATACAAATTGGACAAGGGTACATGAACTGAAAGTAAATACAGTACGAGGGAGACAAGGTTAGTTGCGGATCGCCTCCGGATGATGCAGCTCACCTAAGTCTCCGAATCCTCCACATTGCTATGAAAGTACCTGTGCAATAAAAATGCACAGCAAGTGTAGCATGAGTACAAAAACAACGTGTACTCAGTAAGTCGCCCGCCTAACCTCAGAGAGGTGATGACGAGGGGTTGACTTGACACTCACTAAGGTCCAACAATATAATATATGACAGAATATGATGAAGTACAGTAGACATGTAGGAGAGTGAGCAGCGAATACGTATCAAGTACAGAAATCCAGGTAACTACTGAGAATAAACAACAATGTACACTTTCCTTTTTTCCCCCCAAATACATGTCAAGCCAATATCAATAAAATAGTACCAAATACCGGCCGGAGTCTAAGGAATATCTAACCACTGAATAGTCGTAAAGCTTCCCCCGCTCGCGAATCATACCTGCGACTCGGGTGCTGACACATTTATACCAAATTACCATAAAGCTTCCCTCGATCGCGAATCATACCTACGATTCGAGTGCTGGCACACTTATACTGAATATTATAAAGCTTCCCCCGCTCGCGAATTATACCTGCGACTCGGGTGCTGACACATTTATACCAAATTACCATAAAGCTTCCCTTGATCGCGAATCATGCCTGCAATTCGAGTGCTGACACACTTATACTGAATATTATAAAAGCTTCCCCCGCTCGCGAATCATACCTGCAACTCGGGTGCTGACACATTTATACCAAATTACCATAAAGCTTCCCTCGATCGCAAATCATAGCTGCGATTCGAGTGCTGACACACTTATACTGAATATTATAAGCTTCCCCCGCTCGCGAGTCTTACCTGTGACTCGGGTGCTGACACATTTCCACACATTAAATCCGTATTTTATCAAGAAAACCGTTTTCTTAGGAAAGTGGTAAAATCCTTATTAAAAGAAACATGAAATATAGGTTTTGAAATCATTTATTTTTGAAACTCATTTGTCAAGTTTAATAATATTCCACGATACAACCTAGTCCAGGGGCACAAATATCCATAAAGAGATAAATTCTCTTTTTAGAAAATTAACAAGATGAACTCTAGTTTTATTTTAGATATTCAATTACGTCTTCGATTATATTGGCAGTTTAATATTACAGGCAGGATTACAGGTATAACACGTAAGGCATGCTAGTGGGTCCTAGACTACCCGGACATGGCATAATAGTAGCTACGCACGGACTCCCGTCACCTCGTGCGTACGTAGCCCCCGAAGATAATAGCATGTATTGAATTAATTCACCTAGGGGGACGATTCCCCCTCACAAAGTTAGAAAGGAGACTTACCTCGCTCCGAAATTCCAACACCGGCTTCCAAGCCCCTCCGACGACTCCTACGGACGCACAATGCTCCGAAACTACCACATAATGGCAAAGCAATTAAGATTCATCCTAATACTCACAACAAATTCATATTATATACCTTCCCAACCCCACGCGGAGAAATGACCAAAATGCCCTCGGGCCCACGTGTCCGGAAATCTGAAATTCTTGAAGATATATGCTACCCAGAGCTCTACTAGTTCAATCATGCAATTTACTCTACATGTTATACTCAAATTCATGGCTAAATTCTAAATTTACATTTTCTAGGTTTCTTCAAAACTTTCCCAAATTCCTACCAATTTCCATGCCTAATCCACGCATATAATCTTGTATTCATCTAACAAACGGAAGGAGTTTACTTACCTTGATGCCTGACGAGAATCCCCCTTGAAATGTTCTCCAAAAATCGCCCATGACAATGGAAAATAGGTGAGAAATGACATAAACCTGTCTTTAAAACATTCTGCCCAGGCCTCTTTCGCACCTGCAATCCAATGGCCGCTCCTGCGGCTCCGCACCTGCAGAAATTCCATCACAGGTGCGGCTCTGACTTGACCCAGCAAATTTCCGCTCCTACGATCCCCTTTTCGCACCTGCGATTCCGCAGGTGTGACCAATCTTCCGCACATGCGACCTCCTCAGCTCCAGCCCCAATCTCGCACCTCCAGCGCCCTTAGCCGCACCTGCGGCTCCGTACATGCGGTCAAAGCCTCGCAGGTGCGGTTACACCAGATGACAACAACCTTTATCCTTCTCCAACTTCAAATATTAATCCGTCAATTACCCGGGGCCCCCGAGACCCCGTCCAATCACATCAACCTGTCCGAAAACATGACACGGACTTGATCGAGCCCTCAAATCACACCAAACAACGCCGAAACCACGAATCACACTCAAATCCAATTCTTTAAGAACTTAGAATTTCAAACTTCTACATACGACGCCGAAACCTATCAAATCACACCTGATTGACCTCAAATTTTGCACAAAAATCATATTCAACATTACAGACCTGGTCCAACTTCCGGAAACGCATTCCGACCTCGATATCAAAACTTCCACTTTCCGGTCCGATTTCTCAAAAACCTTCAAATTTGTATCTTTAGCCAAATGACCCCAAAATGACCTACGGACATCTAAATTCACTTCCGATCGCGCTCCCAATTCCAGGATCACCATACGGAGCTATTCCCAGACTCGGAATCCCAAACGGACATCAACTTCACTGATATGCACTTCAAGCCCAAATTCATGAAATCCTTCTAAAATTCTAACTTCTACAATATACGCCGAAGCGCTCCCGGGTTATCCAAACCCCGAGCCGGACATACACCCAGGTCCAAAATCATCATACGGACCTACAGGAAGTTTCAAACCTTGATTCAGAGGTCGTTTACTCAGAATTCCAATCTTAGTTGATTTCTCCAACTTAATGCTTCTGAAATGAGAATTTTCTTTCGAAATCAATTCTAAACTTCCTAGAATTCAATTCCGACCACGCCCACGGGTCATAATACCGGAAACGAAGATGCTCACGACTTCAAACTGCTGAACGACGTACTAGAGCTCAAAACGACCAGTCGGATCGTTACAAAACTCTGTCTTGTCAGCATCATGCTATTGAATATTCATGGGCTGAAAATTTGCCAAGTCATCGTTCGGAGGCACCATCTTCATGGCCCAAGAACACCATGTCATGGCCTGATAATCCCTTTTTATCATCTTGCATATCATTATTCAAAGGTATCATGGTTCGGAGGCACTATCTTCATGGCTCGAGAACATCATTTCATGGCCTACGAATCCTACATCAAGCAATTCATGGCCCAGGACATCATGGTCCAAGGACATCATCCTTAACCGTCCAAAGACAGCTTTCATAGTCCAACGGGAATTTGCATCATGTTTAAATTACGTACGATATATGCTTGTTATTCATTTGTAGGTAATCCGACTAGCAACAACCATCCAGGCAGGAGCGGTCCCGCTCCAATTCTCCTAACTATCCCATAAGTCGCTTGATCACCCAACTCTGCACTTTGCGTCCATCCTTATAAAACTTCATCGGTATCCTTCGCCGATGCCTCCTAAACTACATAGGGCTTGATTCCTGTAAAACCAGGGATATGTAGGCAGCTCAGAAACCAGGGTGCGGCCCGAACCTTTCAAGCTATTTCCACACGGTCAAATTGGCCATCGTGTCTTTACCCCACAACTCTTCCATCCTTCCGGGGTAAAGAGGGGCAGCTGTTGATACCCAATTTTTTCTTAAATTATTTTTAAATTTGCATTTATACCTTCAAAATCAAGTTCCATAACAATTGGTATTTTTCCATAATTTTCTCATATTTTTACAAATTTATTTCCAATTTATCCAGTATTTTTATCTCTAATAATTAATTGTAAATTGCATTACAAATGATTCCAAAGAAATCTCTTGACTTAATACATTATTTTTGGCCTTGGTAATATCAAATTATTTCACAATTGGCCAGATTGTCACTCTTTGACTATAATTGCAACAACTTTGCAATTATAGCCTAATCATATATTTTGTGCTATTTTGGCCCAATAATTAGTCATTTTATATTTTAAATACTAATTAATCATGATAATTTAATTTTATTAATCATCCGCTTCATTTTTATAATTATCAGCTATTTTTATAAATTATTTTTCTATTTTTATGGGGTATTTGACAAATAGCCGTTTTCCATTTCAAATCTAACCTATTAAAACCGGACCCCTTACCCACTTAAACGGACCAATAGCCCATACCTAATTCCATACCCGACCCAACCCCAAACCAATCTGAGTTGTTGATCAAATTAGATCAACGGCTCAGATTCCTACTTCCTTAATTAATTCAAACTAACCCCCCTCCAATCCCTCTCATTCTCACCGACTCACATCTCTCTACTCTCATCTCTCTCTCTCTCTAGTCTCTTGTAGATACATCTATCTCTTCAGCTCCTATGGCTCTCTTCATCTTCTCCGGCCACCCCTCGCCGGAAACCCTGAAACCTTCATCACCCCTGCTTCTCATGGCTCTCTTATGTCGGTGTTGTCATCCCTAAGGCCCTCGAAGGGCGAGAACCTGTCTATTTACACCCATGGTGTACCTGTCTACTTCCAGCCTCCAAAGCTTGATTCCGAGTAGGGTTTATGACCCTGAGGCTCGAGCCACTACTACTCGAAGTCTTTCTCATCTTCTCTGAGGTTTTCCTTAAAACCCTAATGTTTGAAACTTTTGATTCTTTTAGATCTACCCTAGATCTGTGCTTGTTACAAGTTATTATGAGGTTTTCCTTAAAGGTTTTCTATCTTTTTCCTAAAAGGTTCTTCACTTCAAACTAGGGTTTTCTAAAATTGTTCTTCGAAAACGATTTCTTCAAATTTTAAGTGTTGACCTGTGTTTTTTCTCATATGCTTAAACGGTTTTGCTAATTATCGCTTTTAATCACGATTTATTACGTTAAAACTTTAGTTTTAACCCTGTATTCTAATTCTGTGTTGTTTCTATTGAGTTGTTCTTTTGATTTGTATGTGTGTATGTTTTCCATGAGTAGTCCTTGATTCTTTCTGTGTTGTTTCTATTAAGTTGTTCTTCAGATTTGTATGTGTGTTTATTTCCCATGAGTATTCCTTTATTATTTCTGTGATTTTACCCTACCATACTTATTAGGGTTTCTGACTATTCCTCTTTTGCCTATATCATGACTACCCTTTGTGATTCTGATTTTGTCTATCACCTGTTTACTGCATTCATGCTCATAATGTCATGTACTGGCCTAAAGACCTGATTCTATGTGATTCCTACTTTGTTGTGCTATCGAACCTTTGATTATATTGCTTCTTGCCTAATGTGTGTTTATCCCTCTTAAATCAGCATATTCTTTTTAACATGCTTGAATCCCTGAATGATGGTGAGTAGTACTATACTGATTTTCACACGATATTCTGATTCTGAATAATTCCTTAAATACATGAGGCTTTCCTTTAATCAACACTAATTTAGGATCCCTAATCCACTGTGATTGATACCCTTTGTTGATTTCAGACCTTCGAATTATTTTCAGGCCCTATTTTGTGGTTAATTACACTATTTACTGTCTCTTGACATTGTTTCCTTAATTGAAACTTTATGAACCTAGCCCTAATTACCTATGCTATACTTATTTACATATTTACCTCTTTCCTTACTTGTTACCTGTTTATTACCGTTTGAAGTTAACTCCCTTAATTAAGGGAGTACTTGTATTGATTGATTGCACTGATTGATTCCGAGTCCCATGATTGCTGGACAATTGGACTCCTACCTTATTTTACCTAGCCTTCAATTTGTTATATATATGCTCTCTTTAGGACAGACAAACACACGAACTGATCTGTTCAAAATCTCTCTCTCTCACAATTAAAAAAACTTTCTGCTCTCTCTTCTGTGCTAGCTACTACAATTCTAAGTTAGCCGGCTAAAAGCCAATGCTAACTATTGTGCATCTCCTACATCCTGTTTGTGTTACTGCTTTCTTCACTTCACTGATATGTTCTAATTTAGATTTCAGTCCACAAACCAACGTGTTTCTATCACTGTTGTAATCCAGTGTGTTTCTAATTTGCTTTACTTATTATTCAACATGTATCTAGGATACTGAACTCCCCTCTGCATGTTAAGTTAGGCTTTATTTGACCAGCCTGCTTCTTACGTGAATCCCCATGATTATCATGCATTAAATATCCTGTTCCTTAGGTCCATGTTTACTGTTTCAGCATCTTATTATGGTATATCGTTTATCATATAGAAATCATGCTCTAGGATTAAACGTTAATATAAACCTGTTATTCATGTAAACCAGTTCTAATATCATTGTAATGTTGTGGTACACCTAGGAATCATGCTCAGGATAATAATGCGCTAATAAACAAGTCGTTCTCATACTTGCTGCATAGCATGTTCAAATACTGTGACTTTATGCATTTAAAAATCCTGCCTAGGAATTTTGCATACCACCCATTCTGCATCCCTATGTGTGCATATTAGATATCATGTCTTAGGACCTCATTCAACACCTAGTTTAACTACTGATTGCATGAAAAAGGCCCTAAATAATAGTTTCACCATGTTTTCAAACAACTGGTAACAGTTCTATATTTTTGCAACACCTAATTACAGCATGTTTAGGAAAAGTAACTTGTAACAGTTTCTTTAATAATCTGGGTACTTACTGAGTATTTTCATACGCTTAGGGAAGCCTTAGGTGTTAAATCTATTAAAACTGGAAACATACTCCTTTATACTTGTTGCTTGACTATTAATGGTTATAATCAGTAAGAAACTGATAAAATTCATCCTCTGAAATCAGTAATAAAGCTGCCTCACTATTGCATTCTCACCTAGATATCATGTATTAGGTTCTGAAGTTAATAAGGCCTTACTTGTGTTTGAGTCGTGCTAATCATGTGCATAATCTGTGGAGGAATACTTGGGCCTCGTATCTGCTCTTATTTGTTTTCCCCTTATCTGAAGTCCTAATTGCCGTTGTTTGTCACTTAGAATCTTGTCCTTTAAACCTAGGGGTCAACCTAGTACTTCCTTTAAGTTAGTAGTCCTATCCTCCTCCAGGACTGATAGGATGGGACGGGTAATAGCACGCAATAGAGTCCGTGACCAACACACCCTTTATTTACCTTCACGGGGTAGGGAGGGTAGAATATGGATATGATGATCGGTGCGCTAATACCACGTGTAGCCCCTCTTCGAGGAGTGATTACCAGGTATTGCATTGATGTGATCCATATTATTATAAACCTAGGACATCTTTTATATGCTAGCTCGTAATTCCTTTTCAAAATCTAATCTTCTTTACTGTTTCTTTAAAATATCTGTATGCTTAAGAATTAAATCCCCTCTTATTTGAGCCTTTACTTGTTATTTTCTAATTCTACAAATTCACGAAATCATTTGGCCGGGAACCACACTTGTGGATCCTGAGGGGTGCCTAAATCTCTGGTTAGCAACGTAGTTATAATTGAACCTCTTAGGTGCCCTAACGCACCGTTAAAATCGTTAGGTGGTGACTCTTCAAAATATGCAAATCCCTTTCCCAAAAGGAAAGAGTTGTCCCAACCAATGTCATAAACCCGATATTCCGCGAGGAAAAAAAAGGGGCGCGACTATACTTGCTATTTATGTTGATGACATGAATCTTTAATTTGAGATGAAAGATCTTGGAAAGACTAAACTTTGTCTTGGTCTGCAAATTGAACATTTAGCCGACGGGATCTTTACCCATCAATATGCCTATACATAAAGGGTTTTAAAACGCTTTTACATGGACAAAGCGCACACATTGAGCACACCAATGGTTGTTCGATCACTTGAAGTGAATAAGGATTTGTTCCGACCTCCAGAAGAGAATGAGGAACTCCTTGGTCCCAAAGTACCATATCTCAGTGCAATTGGTGCATTAATGTATCTTGCTAATGCTACAAAGACGGACATAGCATTTTCTGTTAATTTACTAGCAAGATATAGTTCTTCTCCTACATAGAGACATTGGAACGAGATTAAGCATATATTAAAATATTTAAAGGGAACTCTTGATATGGGTTTGTTTTATGCTAACAAAGATAGTGCAGATCTTGTTGGTTATGCAGAAGCAGGTTATTTATCTGATCCTCATAAAGCTCGATCTCAAACAGGGTACGTATTTACTTATGGAGGTACTGTCATATCATGGTGCTCCACAAAGAAATCTATTGTTGCTACTTCTTCAAATCATGGTGAGATAATAGCTATTCATGAAGCAAGTAGGGAACGCGTATGGTTTAGATCAATAATTTATTTTATTCGAGAAAAATGTGGTTTGGAATGTGAGAAAAGACCCACAATTTTATATGAAGACAATGTTGCATGTATAGCCCAATTAAAGGAGGATTTATAAAAGGTGATAGAACGAAGCACATTTCACCAAAATTATTCTACACACACGATCTTCAGAAAAATGATGACATTGATGTGCAACAAATCCGTTCAAGTGATAATCCAGCAGATTTATTCACTAAATCTTTGCCAACTTCAACTTTTGAGAAGATGGTATACTGATGCGTGGCTAGAATTCATGATTTTAAGCATTATATACCTTGCATTTTATGTGCTTTAATGATGAAAATACACGTCGTATGTGCCTAATGGGGTTTATTTAATGTGTAGGTGAGTTGGAAACGGAAGC